>JAECUM010004033.1:0-88482 GCA_016617855.1 Megalonaias nervosa | reverse complement strand
TTTTATAGTGAATTATAAAAAGGAAAGAATAATTACAGTGACTGTGCGAGTTGCAAATGCTGGTTATTATAGCAAGGAGACTTGATCATTTGCTTCAAAAAAGATTTCTGTACCATGAAAATGCTGGATTTGAATAGGAATCAATTACACTATGCCGAGTTCTGACCTACAAGAGACTAAGGCTACTAGGGTGATACCATACATGTGGGGAAACATTTTGACCAGACACTAAGACAACATTTAAAAACATTGATGTATGATGTTTATGATGTATTGAGCCAGCTGTGGAAAGAGTTGTGAAGTATTGAAGTTTTTCCTGCATTATATATGCAGATCTATTTCTGGATGTGAGAAAGGTGTTTTAAATTAGGCGAGGGTGCAGAACTGCGAAAATATTGCAAAGTCCAATGCATCTTGGATGACAAGCATATTCCCTTCATTTGGAACTGTAGTATTTGACATATTCAAAATGTTGTTAAAGCTGAAGATTACAACTGTTGTCACTCTCGTCCTCAACAAATTGAACATACTGAAGTGTTCGGGGAGGTGAAGATTATTTGCATATATAAATGCTTTTTTGTTATATTTTGTTATGTTTCTTGATCGACTTCTTTTTCTTCGCATTTATAACTTGTGATTAACAGAGTAATCTATGTATCGATGTATTCATATTTTTTTTATGTTGATCCAAGATATGAAGATTCACTACTTGCTCTATACAAGTTGCTATAATCTTCAGCCATCATGAATAATTATTAGTCATTTGCCCTTTTATTTTTTAAACTGAGATATCATCTCAGACAGCCATAGGTTGCAGGGACATGCACTTCTTTATGTCACTATGAAAAACAATAACTGCGTGGGCCCTCTCGACTTCTGCAAATTAGTAAATGCAAGGTGAGTAACATGTTTTTAAATCTGCCCCAACCCCCTCACCAATTCCATGCTGCTTATTTTATTCCATCTCCATGATCAGCCACTGATAACATATCAGCATAAAGATGACACTCAAAATTTGTTTCCTGTGTATGAATTAAGTCCTCTACTGATCAGTTAATAACCATTTTTATGTGAAGTTTCAATGTTTCTTCACATCTAGTTTTGTATTGAATATTATGGTTACGGTGTCATGCAGTGAAATATGTTGCATTCATTTATGATTCATATTCATTGTTTGTTCAGTTTCAGAGAAAAGCAATAACCACAAATTGGAACTTGCTGAGATTATACACTTCGTGACAAACCAGAAGTATTACATCCAAATTTGATCTGAATAGATACAAAGCATCAGACTGACTTTGGGCCAAAGTGTCAGTTCACTGATTTGTAAAGTATTTAAATCATACACAAGGGCCAAGTTTGGAATGTCTCCTTTTATGCTGGGTCATCATCGACTGAACATGCAAATGGGATAAAAGAAATAGCACAGAATCAGCAATGAGGTAGATTCAAGCCACGCAAATTAAAGTCGTCATGGTAATTTGTTGAAGGGGAATGGTAGATATGTCAACCCTCCCAATTTAGGCTTGAGATTCACAATTTTTAATGTACTTTCCTGCCTGGACTATAACTTTTCACGATTTTTCATTGTCGCCGACAAGAGACCCAGGTACAGCAGTAAATTCTCAGTCCGTTTCCATGTCTCAGCATAGTCTGCATCCTTTTATATACTGTGTGACAGAGCTGGATACTCTGTTGCATTAACATACATGTGTAAAGTTCTCTGTTCAACAACGACCATGTTGTTAAATTTTATAGAAATATATCATGCAAAATGGCAAAAATATCAGTTTTCAAAAAGGGATGTACACAAGAGTTCCCATGTATAATAGAATTGAAGAAAGGTATTTCTTGTGCATTTTGTAGCATATGCTGGTGTGATTTCTCTCATGGCGGCAACAGTGATATAGTGAAATACATGGAGACAATGAAACACAAGGATAATGTACATTGCATAAAAAGTATTAAAAAAGAGATTTCACTTTTAGAATACATGATGAAAGCGTTATTAACGCTTGTTCATGCCATTCCTTATTGAACACAATTTGCCCTTAAGCTGTGCCGATCACACTGGTACGTTATTTCAGACAGTGTTTCCTGATATTGAAATAGCAAAGAAGTATGGCTGTGCTAGAACAAAAACTGCAGTTATCATCAAGGACATAGGTTATTGAGAAAAAGAAAAAGTAATGGCTTTAGGAAGTGTGCCTTTTTCATTTGCTACAGATGGAAGCAACCAAAGTGACTTAAAGTTATATCCTGTTGTAGTAACTTCGCATAACCAGGAGAGGCAGCAGATTGAAAGCTGCTTACTTTCAGTACCAGCATTAGAGCATCACTTAGCGATAACATTTTGGAAACACTTTTGATTGTTAAATCTCGGCAGTTTGGTTGCTGTTTTAAACAACATCTGACACAGCATTTCTTAAGAGGGCAAAATCTGCTACAGTGTCACTTCTGAACAAAAATCAGACTGATAAGTAACTTTACTTTGTCATAATGAATGAAACAATAACTAGTATAAACAAAATATCATTGCATGTAGATATGTTTCTGATAATTATGTTGTAAAGATGCTTTTAAAGTCTAAGGTCATGAGAGAAAAATCTCCTAATTTTTTATGTTTGAAAGTGGGAGATTTCCTGATTCTCGTTTTGGAAAGTTGGCAGCTCTGGGAATGGGTATTATTAAACTTCCTTTCTCACTCACAGAAATAAGTGTATGTGTCCATGGCAGTTGTTTTGGATCTGGAGTAATTTAATTGTGATGGATTTGGTTCTTAGTCATCTCCACTTCCATACTCAAATGTGCACAAGGAATTTTCACATTTATTTTCTAAGATAGTACCTTCCAAATTTTAGCAAAGATTTGAAATTAGTAATAAAATGTTTTAAAAGCGATCATCAAAGTGGGAAACAAAGGGCGTGGTGACCAAGACAAGTCCTGCAGTTGATCCAATGGAGCAGCCGGGCACGGCCTACAAGGTTGAATCAAAATTACTGACACTTAAGTATTATTTTGTCTTGTCCAGGATGACAATAGCAGAAGACGAGATGATATATCTGTCTGTCTGTAATCTGTTTGGTAGCAGTACAGCCAATATGTCGATACAAAAAACAGCCTCACAATACCACAGAGATGAAAACGCCATGAAGTTATCGATAATGTATATTATCATAGGCTGTGGAAAAGGAATTGTATCGATATGTGGCCAAGGTTTATCGTTTCATCACTATTTATAATGTTTAGAAATGTTCAAAGAATTGCTTCAAATTTATTTACATGTTTGAAATTATTCATAAGGTACATAAACATGGTGAAAAATATTTCAGCCTATACAACACTGGAAGGTTACTTTCTCATAAATGCAAATAATGTGTAATGAAAAGAGTTGCTTGTATATTCATGGACAAGGAAAGGAATGTGTCACAAAGAGTGCAAATGTTGGAAAAGAGAAATGTCAAGATTTTTGTAATTTACATAGTTTGATTTATTGTGTATTCATGATTGTCTTTTTATGTACTGTTCTTCTGAATGACACGTGTGTCAGTAAGTTGAAAGATTACATTTCTCCTTGTTGTTTGTTGACAGACCCTAAATCGCACTGTACAGAACCTGCACCTCTCTCTGCACGACCTGCTTGTGAGACTATATGTGAACCAGTGACCATGCACCTTCCATCTGTAGATGTACAGCATTTTTCTGTACCATCTTCACCACTGATGGAGCATACATCTCTAGGTAAGGGAGTTAATGAGATACTACATGCCATGACTCGAGTCTGCTCCACATGTTAAAGTATTTCATAAGAATATCTTTTGTTGGTTTATTATGGGTCTTTGTTCATAGACAGCACGAATGACAGTTTTTTTCAACTTCAGAGTAAACATAACAGTCTTCCTGTAGTCATGGGTCTTTGGACAACTGAAAATTAACTTTTGCCAAGAAGGTGAAAAATATTTCAGCCTATATAACACTGGAAGATTACTTTCTCCTAAATGCAAATAATGTGTAATGATAGAGTTGCTTGTATATTCATGGACAAGGAAAGGAATGTGTCACAAAGAGTGCAAATGTTGGAAAAGAGAAATGTCAAGATATTTGTAATTTGCATTGTTTGATTGACATGCGATGAATCTTAAGTCTGCTCCACTTGTTCAAATATTTCATAAATATTTTGTTGTATTATCATTTCTGCTTTTTCATAAGGCAACTAATTGATGTATTTTCTAAATATTAAGATAAATTTTACAATCTATCAGCTGTCTCTGGATTTTTTCTACAACTGGAAATTTACTCTCCACCCTTATGTATTCATTATACAATGGAATGGTCAGAGATCATAGTCACCAGAAATGAACTTGAATGCACATGATGACATATGTACTTAGCTCAAGCCAAGTACATTCAGTTTTTATGAAATTCTTTGTTGTATTACATTTATGAAAGGGAGTTTATGTGCATTTTGCAATAGAGATCAAAGGCCGAGGTCACAAATTAAATCAATTTTACATTTGTAATAGCTTATGTCCATGGGTCTGGGTGGGGGAACAATTAGGCATCTTCTGATATGTTTGTGGAAAGAATATGACTTCATACCATTACATGAAGAGTTGTGAAGCATAATGAAGGTAGACATCAAGACTGTTGGCACATGAGCTCATCCAAGACTGTTGGCACATCAGCACATTAAATACAGGAATTTGTTCACAACATTATATTTTTGGACTAGTGATATAATTTTTAGGACTATTAAGGATTTACTGCTGTTAAGTTCCTTTTAAATTTTCATTTTGTACTCTAGGGAAATAAATTATTTGAATTCTACTTAAAGTGGTGGGGTATTTTTTGTTACTTGGCTTGAGACCATTGGGTTGTACCAGTTTAATTTGAGGATTTATGGTCATTTCTCAGATGCTTTTCATTAGTCATAAAAGTGAGTACATCTCCAAGGGTACTACATCCATATCAGAAAGGTATCCTTGTGAGACCTAAATGTCAGCTTGGAGCTTGGACTTGAATGTATTTTTATTTTGAAGTAGGAAGAACAGAAATTTTCCTCACATTATGTCTAGAGTTAATTGAATATTTATATGAAGTTTACCTCAGTTAAGGTTCATTCATATTAGTGGTCCATATATCAAGGTCCTGCTAGCTTGATGCATTTTTGTATGACAACAAATGCTGATAGACTGCTTGTTGCTTTGTCCATTATAGATTGTGTTTGTCTTTTCAGACATTAGACATAAGCTGGTGCAGAGTCCTGATATTATTGATGCTTCTTCTGATTCCAATATGTCAGAAGTGTTTGAGGTCCAAGTAAGGCTCTAGTTAATATTTGTTTCTCATTTTAGTTTGATGGTCTTCATCATGTACAATGTTACAAAGAAATGTTTGATGTTTCCTGAAAGGTACTTTTTGTGCATATTTTGACAGATTCTGTGCAAGATAGCATTAGAATGTTAAAGGAGATGTATTTTCTTTCATTCCATTTTGCTATACAGGAGAGTTACGTAATATTTCCAAATTTATGGATTGATATTTTCCAGATTTCTTTTATATCAGAGGTCCTTAAAATATACTTGCATTTGCCATGTAAATGGGTCATGAAATGTAAATGCTTATTATTACCTGCATACTTTACATAATATTTAATGTGATGATCGGATCAATATTGTATGCTTCAGTTTATGTTCAGATAAAGAGAAATAAATGAATCATCGTGCCACACAGCAATCCCTACTTTTTATGAACTCAGAAAATTCCACATTCTCCTTTGAATACATTCCCCAATCACATTGCTATAGGGAATGTTTGCCTACTACCTCTTGAATCCAGTCTAACTTGAAAGACTAAAATTTTTCGTCATCCTAAAAATAACCTGGTTTCAGCACCAAAAATAGATTGCCCACAGTGGATAACCAGTGCGTTGTCATTAGATCGCTAACAGCTATCAATAGGTCATCAGTGATGATAAAACAAGATCAGGTTCATGCTCTCAGACTTTATCAGAGTCATATAAAATCGATTAGAGGCAACCGTAAGAGACTCTTCCTACCATTGCAGGCTGGACAAGAAAATTTTAAGGCTCCGGCCCTAGCATCCTGGCTAAATTGGGTCATATGTGCCCATGAGATCAGAGCTATTGCAACCAGTCTGGCCTTTTAATGCAATACATTGCTATGAGACATTATTCAAGGTGTGGGCTGGCATGCAGAATCGACTTTTTCCAGTTTTTATCTCAGACACCTTACTCTGCAGATATAAAACTTAAATATGGTTGGTCCGATAGCAGTTCCACAAACGGCTATGAGACCAACGGAGTTTAAATAATCAACACAACACATGCCTTGCTGGACTTGCCTGGTAAAATTCTGGAATTCGAAGAGTTCACATTATTATCTTCATATACGCCTCACATGTGTCATATTTACGACACTATGTTGTGTTGATTATGCTTTGAGGAGATCGAGAGATCCTTCGCAGAGGGAGAGAACTCCTCTTTCCCTAGATGGAGAATCGGAGGCAGGGATACTCAGCATTCCCACCACCTCTTACTTATTCTCCGTATAGTAATGTGATTCTGGAATGTATTAAAAGGAGAAAGCAAATTTTGTAAGTAAATTATGTTTCTCCGAGAATGTTTACCCAATCACATTACGATGAGACCCTCACATCCTCCCTGCTATGCGAACATCTGTGCATCGTACATGTGGCTCAGCAAAAAGAACTGAGCTAGGCTGGACTAGCGTAAATTCTGCTGGGTGGGAAAGGGAGGTAACTAGCTATGGTGTTGTTCCCCTTTGCACAGTAGGTATTTTTGAAAGACAAAATATTTTAGGCTGGATTCTTGATGTAGTAGGCAAACATCCCCTATAATAACATGCTTGGGTAAGTATTCCTGGAGAAACATAATTTACTTAGAAAATTTGCTGTTTTTATGCATTTACTTGTTCCTCTTTAGTTATTCCAAATTGCATGTTTTTCTTGCATGTCTTCACCAAGACAAATAATTAAATGGAGTAAAAAAATTTGCTTAAGTACATACTGCAAAGAGTACAGTTGTTTTGTTTCCATATTTTTGAAGAATGGTAATTATGTATGTTGAGAAAAGTGTCAGTAAATAATTATATATGCTTACATTATTTTTTCATTGCATTAAAATTTTTATATTGCCTAAGTTGTCTTCAAAATCCCTATAATGTTGAAAGATATGGCAGGGTGGCCAGTATGTAGTCTATAAGGAAGTAGGAAGCATTTTCCAAATCGCAGATCATTCAAAAGTCTAAAAAGAAACCTGAATTTTTATGGTATATATGTTCTCATCATTAATCAGAGCATTTCACAGCAATAATGATGACAACAAAATTTCTTTGCAGGTATCAACAATGAGCTCTGCATCGGTACATGAAAAGAAAAACCCTGCATACAAAAAAACCCATAGACTTAGGTAATCTTAGTTATTTTTGTGGGTTCCTAAAGCTCATGGGGTTTAAATCAAATGGCTTTATATATTAAGTGCCAAGTAATGTAATTTAAGAACGGATTTTGTGCTCCACTTTGAAAGTTAAATATGAAATTTTCCATATTAAAATTATAATCTTTTGGGGGTATTTGCATTATATACTATCATCTTCAGTTTTAAGGTTAAAAATGAATTTGGATATAGTACATCTCTAGATTCTTTTATTATCTTGTGGCATTGCCTGTGCATCTGTCTCTCAGTTCAGCTATTAAATTTTCATTGTCAGGCCCATAAATGTGCAAGTCTTGGTTATATTTTGTTGAAATTGTACCTGCATATATATCATGTGCCATAACCAGGTATTTATGTCAAAGGTCAAGGTGACTGAGGGAAATGTGTCTCTCGAAATCTGTTTCCACATGGAGGATATCACTTTAATCATTAAGTCATTTTTGGTGACTTTTATCCAGATATACATCACTACATGACAGTTTTTATGTAGCATACTAAGGTGTGTAAAGAATAGGTCAAGGTCGTCATTAGAAACAGTCTTGTGGGGCTGGTGTAGAATGTGATGTGTCATGTACTCTTACTTATGTTCTTTTTAAAAATATTTTACCTGACAAATAGCCACTAGGATCTCATGACAATTTATCAAGACAGATTTCCATGCCAATAAATTATAGGAGCACAAGTAGCAAGAGACACTGACTGTCAGCCTGAATAAATGAATTAGATGGAGGATAAACCGTCTAGATAGCATTTGTAAAATAAATATGACACCATGTAGTTATGTTGCCTACCGACAGTACACATTGAAGAGTGACAGAGTGGACAAAACGGTGAGATGCCTGCACAAAATGCCTGATAGATAAATTGTTATTTGTCATCTAATCTCAAAATTGTTGTTGTGACATGCAGCCATTTTGAAAAAAAAATGTCAAAGAAATTATGCTTAATGCTTCAATAATATTAGAGCAGTTTCTTTTTCAGTTTATACCAAACTTTGTAAATGGGTTTATATGTTGATCTTGAATGAGTTAGATTATGAGCAAGCAACTGTTGGTATTAATTATACCTTTATGTTTTGACAGAATTCAGCATATTTTGTAAAATGAACATTTAAAGTTTTGGAGTTACTTTCTAGGGTAATTGTTCTTAAAATACTATACAAACCTGCTGATTGAAATGGTCAACTGTTTACATGGTTCATTTAACTTTGAGGAATTCTAAGAGAATATGGGATTTGCCTCGAAAACTCCATACATCACTTTCTATATCAAAATGTGTAATTACAGACCTGCCAACCCTGACGAGTCCATCTCAGTAAGGCAGCTGATTTTTTTCTGTAAGATTGCCCAGTTTTCAGTAAGGTGTAACAATCAATAACTGCTATTGTAAAGCTGGAAAACAATTAAAAGTTTGATGCAGCAACAATAACATTATGTTCAACTGAAAAGTTTGTAAAGTATGCTTAGCCATTATTTACTACTAGTACCATAGCACAAACTTTAGTTCCAAACCCTATGCAACTCAATAGCTTCTTGCTATCTCTCAACCTGACGTAATTCTTGGAAATTCTTTTTCCATTTCATATGACGATGGCAATCATATCTCCCACCACGAGACGTACTCAAATTGGCACGTGATGTGCAATAAACATAATTGTGTCCTTTCCATCTTTTATTCACAAGAATCTGAATATTCCTTTTTATTCTTCTGTGTTGATTATTAGCACTTTTCTAGAGGCTTATTTTCCCTTTGGTCTTAAACATGCATCACTTTGGGGGCGCAAGTTTTAAAAATTCTGTAATCAACAGTTTGATCATGCAGACGCTTCGCATAAACAAATAGGTGCAGTTTAAATCATCTGGGGTGCTGCTGTAAAGTTAGTCTGGTTCCCTAACTAATTTCACTAATTCAAATATGAAATCCAGATCCAAATAAAACACAGATGAACCAATTATCCGGATTTTTCGGCAGCGATCATTTTGACGTAGTTTTTGCTTGTATGCCGTAAGTCCATATTTTAAGGATAATTTTCATAAGACTTGCGGCAAAATCGTAAGAGTTGGCAAATCTGTAATTATTGTGCAAAAAGTATAAAAAAGATGCATAAATTGTGATACATTTGGATGGATCAAACGACACAAGATGTAGTTATTGGATGGAGTTGTGCTCTTTACTTTAGTAGCATACTAAATAGCTACACATTTTTTTTAACTTTTACATGTGGTCTGTCTGCGTTGATAAAGAAAGAAACTAATTTCCATGAGAAAAAAATATGCCTTGAAAACTTGGGGGAATCCTTGGAAACATGTTCAAAAGTCCTTTTTAAGGTTTACAAACCATGTGTTTAGATATGTAAATCAGGTGAATGATATTATGCCTACTTGGGCCCTATGTTAGTCTGTTGCACCAAATACTTGGGATTCAGCATTCCTCCCTTGTGGCAAGTCATTGTTAATGTTTCACTTAAGTGGATTTCACTGTAAATTTCAAGTCAAAATGTTCATTGTAGCTGTATTCAAAAATGTCTTTCTCATTTCAGTGTTTGTACCAGAGTTAGTAAAAAAGATGGTGGACGGAGGATATATAATAAGGAATTGGCTTGCCTTTACTGTGAGAAATTGCTAAAGCATCGTCTCAAAAATCACCTAGCAACTCAACATTCAGAGGAGAAGGAAGTTGCATCACTTCTTGCAGGCAGTAAGATTCAACAAAATAAAGGATTTCAGTTAATAAAAAATAATGGAAACTTCAAACATAATATTAAAGTGCGTGAACAGGGGGAAGGAAAGCTGATAGTGGTAAGAAGGTCTACACATTCTTACAGAGAAGATGAATACTTGCCTTGCATATATTGTATGGGATTTTTTCATGTTGAGGATCTCTGGAGACATTGTGGGAAGTGCCCATTTTCTACAGAAGAAGAGAAAGATATAAATGCAAGGTCATCTGTATTGGCAAAATCCAGACTTTTATTAGCAGGTGGACTAGCTAAAAAGACTCTACACTCATTCAACCTTCAAGCATCACTGACCTCACCAATACTAAAGCATATGAGAAAAGATGCAGTCTTCAGTGTAGTAATGAAAGTTCAACTAATCATGATATTTGGACAAGTGTTGCACAGAAAACTGGGCAGTGCCCAAGCCAAAGATATTTGCCAAAGAATGAGACAGTTAGCATGACTTAAGATGGCAGTTGCAGCATCTGGAAGGGCTAAGCAGCTTGTTGATTTGATTAGTGGCTCTTGTTTCGATTCATTGCTGAAGGCAACTGAAAAATTGTGTGGCTTGTCACAGTCGCAGTCAGGGAAGCCATTTTTTGAGATACCTTCCTTGGCATTAAGACTTGGCCACCTTCTTGTAAAGAGTGCATATTTAAAGAGAGGCATGGCTGTTCAAAAGGATAATGAAAAGATGAAGAATGAAGCTGAAGCATTTCTGCACCCATACAAAAGTGATTGGACAGATTCTGTCTCATCAATTGCTCTGGCATCAATGAAAAGGAAAAAGACCACAAAGGAAAGACATGAAATTCCATTGACTTCAGATCTTGCGAAACTGCAGAATTACTTAGTGGAGAACATAAACTCTAAGATCAAAGTATTGAAAGTTGAACAATTTTATCAGAATTGGAGATCACTAGCTGAACTAACTCTGGCATGAACCACAATGTTCAACAAAAGAAGAGCCAGTGAAGCAGCAAAAATGTTGGTACAAGACTACATGCAACGGCCAAATTGGCAAGAAATGGCATGTGAAGAGATTGCAGCATCATTTACGGAAACTGAGAAATCTTTACTGAAAAGGTACATTATTTGCCCATGAATGATTCACCACCTCAAAAAATACCCCATACTTCAACTGTAATTGTGATATGTTTTGAGAGAGATTTGGATTTTTTAACATAGCTTTAACAAAATTTTTCAGTCATATCGCTACGATGTCTGCAGTGTGACAGTTTATAGTGATATCTAGCACTGGGACATCATGCCGCAGACATGTAGCAAAATGTCCCACCCAGTCACATTATCCTGAAACCAGGCTGACCAGTCCTAACACTAACCTCTTAATGCTGAGTGCCAAGCGAGGCAGCTGTTAGTACCATTTTTATAAGTCTTTGGTATGACTCGGCTGGGGATCGAACCCACGACCTCCCGCATCCGAAGCGGACACTCTAACCACTAGGCCACAGGAGTGGTTGATATGTTTTGAAGTTACAGGAATGACTGTTGATGAGAACTTAGACTAAGCTTGACCCAATAGAGGCATATGTGGATTTGACAGGTTAAAATTGTACTCAACATTTTTAACTGCCTTTTCAACATGACATTGTATTATCCTAGCAACGTTAATGTTTAGAAAACAATTTCATTTTCCCAAAAAATAAGAATTAGTGTTGAGATAATTAATCAGTAATGTTCATATAATGAGAACTGTAAACAGCGTCACTGGCTATTGAAGTTGGGGATTTTGCAAAGAATCAAAGCCAGATAGTGTTGGTGACTTGATTCTTTAAAAATTAAGTCTAATATTCCTGAAGAATATTTTCATTCATTAGAATTATTTCATAATTAAAAGAAATGAACATGTAACTTGAAGAGTTATCAATGGAGGCCACAGGTTTGGCAAACTGATAAATTTAAATTTTAATGTCAGTCTTTATGACAAGTTTATCACTGCTGTGGTAACAGCACTTGCTGACACACTCGCAGAATTCTAGTGTTCAATGTCAGTTGTGGTGGATGTATGAAAATATTTTATTTGATGTTGGTAAGGTATTGCATAAGTGAAGAAACAATCATTTTTCATGGAAGACAAAGCAACAAGAGAAACTACTTTGTCACCTGAGGAATGAAATGTGACCTCACGTTGGCTATACAACTATACAATATGTGTGATTGCAAAACTGGGTATCAAATCCATCACAATTATGCAAGAATGGACTTCATTTGGATACAGCAATATCAAACATTTCAGAATACCTAGGGGAAATTAATTACAAGTCTAGGTGAAACACAAAGCATTTAGTTTCCTCTGCATACAGGATGGGAGGAACTCATGGCATTTATTTACACCCATATGCATTGACTCTGGTACTGTATCAAGTGGGAATTGGCTGTCTTATCCCAAGGTAATAATCAAGATGTCAGATACAGGTTAGCATTATCTCAAAGTAAGCTTGAATGATCATCTCAAAACTTTACATGCCTTATACTGCTCATAATCAAGTAGTCAGATCACTTTCTCCTTTCAGAAGAGTTATAAATGATGGAAATAATTGTTACTTGAAATGCCAGTCTTTGACCTTTATATGTAACATAGGCTGCCAAAGGGCATGTGCAAGACACTCTAGTAAAGATGTGAACTTGGATACCAAATAACAGATCATGCCTGTGACTTGAACTTTGATATGAATGTTTGTGACATTAGGGTTGTATGAGGCTGACAGTGGGCAACTCATGATATCCTAGTGAGTAAAACACATTGTTTTTTTTCACAGAATTCCAAGTTTATTAAATTGCTTTTCAAACTGCTGTTCACAATTCGTATAATGCTTTCCCAACATCAATGGCCTCTCCCCTATTCCCATCTACCCCATAAGAAAGCAATCATGATATAAAAATATACACAGTCTTCAGTGTATTTGAAACATTCTATTTTACAGACTGGACATGGTGCAGCTTGAAGGAAAAAGGGACAGACCAGTCCCACTTATACTGACAGACAAGGTTAAAGCAGCTTTGGATGTGCTTTTGTCAACACATTCTCCCTGTGGTGTGCATAAATCCAACCCTTACTTCTTTGCATCACAATCTGAAACTGGATTCATAAACACTTGGCAAGTACTTAAGAAAGTTGCAGCTGAAGCAGGATGTGTCCAGAAATCAAAACTCACTGCAACAAGAATGAGGAAATATGCAGCAACAGTTTTTCAGGTAATAAATAGTCTTTATCAGATGTTTTTTAACAATGTCCTGTATTGGTACCCAGATTGGTTCCGTTACCAAATTCCCAAATAGCAACATATTCACCATGTTATGCAAGAATAATTATTAAGAAGTATCAATGGTGCTGAAAGCATTTTGCCTGCCACCAAGTCACAGAATATTATAAAATGTGTCCATTGTCATTCATTTCATCTGTATAGTTTCTAGAGTTGAAATGATACACCTGTGCCACGTATCTATATGATTCAAGATACATGGCCTACGATACGATACATTATCAATTCTCAGTTTAAAGAATAAAAGGCAAGTGACTAATAATTATTTATGACTGCTGAAGATTAAAGTAACTTATATACGGTAAGATCATTTTGTATCAAATCTTCATCTCGTGTATCGATATGGCAAAAGTATTGATATATCGATGAATCATTTCACCCCTAATAGTTTCCTGTATAAACTTATTTGGTTTCATCTGCGGTCATTCTTGATACAGTCTCATTTGGGGAGAGTTAGCTCTTTATTCACTTTGAAGTCATTGTCTTGGAGATCAATAGTAACTGCGCTCTTGCCCTTATAGAGGACTATTAACAAAAGGTTGTAGTAGAATGTACTACAGTTGGTTTTTAGCATGAAATATGATATAAAAAAATTTGGGAAAAGAAATGACATTAACATGTTTGGTTGTCCTTGGATCAAAGTTCTGGGACACAGTTGTCCGTACCAAATGTTTCAAAGATCAACAACTGTGGAATGTGGTGGTGTCTAGCAGGTGACATATATCTTGAAAATAATTTAGATGCAACAATTTCATCATGTGGCTTATTTCAACTTCTCATTGCTTGAAATGGTTTGATTTGTGCAAAATCTAACACGCATTTATTTTTAAGTTTAAAAAGGAAAGAAGGTATTCTTACAGATGTACATTCAAACAAAAATAAATGTTGTATCATGTTCAGAAATGCCCTTGTCCATCCATCCATCTCCCTGTTGTATGTTCACTACAAGCTTAGTTCAACTTCATGTACATTTATGAAACCCTGTTGCTAATATGCACTAGATGTATTGAAGAAAGGCACCCATTTTTGGATGCCATGGTTAAATGTTGAGGTCATAGGCTACCCCTCCCCACTTCTATTCTAAATCATAAACTTTCACAAAACATTGTACTTCAGGCAAAGCAAGTCTGTTCATACGCGGGTGAATGTGAAAGTCAAATATCAGAAACATGGTGACTCAAAGGAGGAATTGTTCTCTACATTAAATCGGTTGCTGTATATTACATAATTTGATGAAACTTGGTTGATGTCTTAATAATAATATTAATTAATACTTTTGGTGAACAGTTGAATGGTCAAGTTCAGAGTAAAGAAAAGAAAGAATATGGTTTCAAGATGAAAACTTTAATTTCATTGCCAAATACTTAAGATCAACGTGCAGTCTTGCTATTAAGGAAAGAATTAGGCCTGTTGTTGGGGCATGGGGGTGAGGTAATGGGTAATAATTACAACTTGCAGTGATTATAAGACTAATGCAATTTATGTACAGTGACTTTAAGTACAGAACATTTGTTTACACGTTTTCCAATGATCATGTAAATTGGTGACCTTTTTGGACTTCAAGTTGGATATAGTGTATGACAGGTTTTTATGAATGCAACTGCATGTACAGGTTTTATTGGGTTGCTGCGAAACTTGGTACAGATCTTATTCATCATCAGAAAATGTGCATGTTGACAAATCATTGTACCTGAACTCTTTTGAAAACAATTGTTATTTCGTTTGGTCTATACATTCCACTCCGTCATGGGATAGGGATGCAGGAGATGTGAGAGTATATGTATATGTAGAAATTGCTGACTGTTCATTTAGTTTGTGGCTTTTTCTAATGTCTGTCTTAGGTCTTTGACTGCCATTTTGTTCTTCATAATGTAAATCAGGCAGTATTTGCAGGTTCTCGAGAGCATTAGGGACATTTGGAAACACTAGACTCGAGCAATACTAAGTCGTAACTGGGGTAGCCACCACATAATTTCCAGGTATAAGTTTGCTTTTGGTTTACTTATTTAGACACAGATTGAATATTACTGTGAGTAAAGCATCTCGCCATTTGAAAAAAAGGAAATGAGAAGCACGAAATTATCTTAAATTACTTGGCTGCTATACCAGTTACCACTGTTACGTATATGTAATTAAATTGCTTGTGCGTTAGTTTTAAAATTCTTTTTATTTTATTTTTGTTTCATTACATTTTATTGTAATGATTATTGCAGGGATTCAAAAATTTTTTTCAGTAATTCTGTTTATCTAAGATGTAAAACATATTACATTAGTAATATTTTTAGTTTACTTTGGCCCGCGGTAGTGTAAGCACTACGCTAATACGATAGGCTGTTTTCAAGGTCCTTTTCAGCCTACGTGTTAATCTGGATAAACAATGTGTTATTTTTAAATTTGTTTTAGAGTGATAGTCTAGTTCTTAGATAGGACTACATGCAATTTGGCAATATCTTATTGCTTATTTCAAGTGTTATTAGATCACGTAGTCTGTCTCGCGAGAACGGGATGATAAGTCGGGTGAATATATAACCCTTTCTGAGCGCTCGTCAGTCAGTTGTATTCTTGATACCTAGAAGGTCGGATAGGTTGTTTTTCTATTGTTGAAACCAGATTGTTTTTGAAATTCATTTGTGTTTGGAATTTGTATAATTTATTCTCTAGAAAACCAAACGAGTGTACTGTTTTATAAATTCTGGGAGAAAGAAATTCAGTGGAAATTTATTCTGGAATTATTCGGAAACATAAACTGTGATTCCATTGAGGAATTGTTGATATTCGTACATGGACCACATCTGACGTCATTGCCTTCCATATTGGTATGTTGTCGAGATTCGAACCTGGATTCTAATAGAACTATTTAGTGATAGGACTTGTATTTTTCATTCTTAGGATTAAATTTTGGATTATATTCACAAACCATAAGTCCTATTTTCCAATTTTTACATTGTTTTCTAGGGAAATAAATTATTTTGTTAAAATATACAAAGCTTGTTGACTTCACTCTTTTCTTCTGTTACATTTGTACGAGCCTACACGTAACACCACATAGTATACAAGCTGTGTTTTACTGTATAGTTTTCTGTAGCCGGGAATAAACTGATTGTAGCAGATGTAATGAAGCGTATATTTGACATGTATTTCTGACATGGATATACTGTTATTGTGAATGAAAACTCAACACCACATCATTTACATGATCAACATTGTATTTCAATATTGCTCATTTGTTAACCTATAGTGTCACTATTAAATATTTTTGTAAAAGCAGCAGTGTATGTTTGTAGCACAAATATTTTTTCCGGTCGAGACTTTTGTACTCCATATCTGGTAGTGATCATAAATTAGATTAAATGACGTGATGTATTGCAAAATAACAACAGTATTATTGCAACTGTTCTGTTGGTCTGCCTATCATACATTTCAGGAGTATAAATTGAAAACCATTTAGTATATTTTTTTTAAACTTTGTACATGAATAAAACTTGAGGTGTAAATGTCCCTTTTTTTCCTACTTGCAGCACTTCATTATCACTTTCTTTTTATGCTTTCATGCAAATGGGTTATAAATTGACACAGACACTGTCGAAACAAGGAACAAATATCTTGTACTAAACATTCTTAACATTTTCCATCGAAATGACTTGAAAATGCAAAATTTGTTTTCCAGAACACATTGGGAATCGGTCTACCCCCAAACTTGTGCTTTGGATGTGCTATTAGGAACTTATTAGTATATATATATGTTTCCATAGTAAAGAAGCTGTACATTTGTGAGATTTGTTTTGTAAGCACAATTTAAGATCCATTTTGACACATGTTCCTGAAGCTCTATACATCAAACTAGTGCTATAAATGTGCCTTCATTCTCCTTAGTTTTCTTTTCATGTAAACTAGTACCATCTTGGCAACCTTAGTAACAGAAGTGTAACTCTAACACTTTTTGATCATAGGTGTTCATGGAAATTTGTATTTAAAAAAAATGATGAAATAGTTATTTCATTTGAAAGGGTATAAACTTTCACTGAAGGATTCCTCAAAAACTGAAGAAAGTTCATCAGTTCTTCTATATTTATGCAACCAGTGATCTCGTGTACCTTTTTTAATAAGAATTTTTATCTTATGCCATTCCCATGGGTTGAGCTGCATAAACTCAAATTTGATAATTACACTGCACATTACTTGCAAGATTATGTGCATCTATGGGGAGGGGGATTTTCTCTTAAACTCTAAAAGTGTAAATATTCGTTTCCAATTTAAATTTGTGCAAATAGCTTGATCTATCAACATGCAGATGCTAGGTGTCTAGATGGTGGCGGCATAGGGTAGCCAAGTACCAGATAGTGTAGCAAACTTGAGCACTGTTGCATCAAGTCATACCTGCATAAAATTGATAGGAAAATGATCCATTTTCTCAGTTTATAAATGAGAGCTCTTTTGTGTTGCGCCTTTGTTATCTTGCAAGATATTTTTGTTATAAGGATTTTAGCATTTGCTAGTTGTACCAGTTGCAAAGAAACAAGCATAATAGAATGGCCCCTTATATTTTCATGTCTTGCCTGTTGAGTACTTATTTCATATCACTACTATTCTACAGGTAAAGTTGGTACATGTTTTAATAATAGGGGCTACTTAGTAAAACTAAAAAAATAAAATCCCTCTGATGTTTTGAATATTTTTGGCCAGTGGTAAAGTCATTTGATTTTTGTATTCTTCTGATTTTATCAGTTTGTGTATTTCTTTATATCCCTGCCATAATTTGGAGCATGTTGTGTTATGATGATATCTGATTGTCTAGTCATGTGACTGTTACTAATTTCAGGCGCAAGAATAACTTGATTGGTCCATCATCTACATTTACCATGGTTGATTTGCATTTAATATGAGGAAGGACACTATTGATATCTGGCTTAAAAGTCATTGTCACTGACTGAAAGAAGAAAAATGGTTTAGCACAATAAAACAAGCTGTCCACCATCTGCAGTTACCAAACATTGTGGACAACTTTCACTTGCATTAGGGAAGAATTCTTTTGATTTTAGAGTCAAAAAGTTCAAGGTCAAGGTCATTGAAAAAATAATGCTCTTTACATGACAACAGTATATAGAGATAACATCTCAGCACAATGTTATGGATGCCTTACACAGTGGTTAGAAGCCTATTGATTTAGAGGTCAAAGTCATTCTAAAGAAAAGTGGTTTCCACATATATTTCAGTTATCTTCATGAAGCACTATTCAAAAAAGGGGCTGGATGTATACTGTGTTATAAATTGGAAATTGTTTTTGCTAATATTTTTCTGACAGTTCTTTAATAATCATTTCATGGATTTTAAATTCGCGTATAGTTACTTTCGATTCATCTAGAAAAAGGTTTGCATCATTTGTAATGTCATTTCTCTTACCTACCAAAACATAAGTTGATAATAAACTGTTTTACAGAAAATTGCTTCTTGTCATTTTTACCTTTGAAGATAAAACTATTGTGCAAGACATTAATATACATCTGTGCATTCATGTTCCTTTGCACACTCTTTTCTTTGGAAACTCCATAGCTACAACATACCATTTGTTAATATTTTGCCTCTTCTGGACATCTTGAAGTTCATATTGTTAAAAACAAGCTTATCAAGGATTTACTACTGAGACTATGTGTGTTCCAAAGGTCAGCCTTCAAAATTGTTCATGACTAATTGATAACAAAAACTTTGAAATGACATCTGACCATAAGCAACTAATATGCTAATATCACAGGAATGTGGTTAAGATTAAAAATGTTTGGCCTGAAATTGTTGTGATTTTGATTTACCATTATCTTTTATTTTAGATCATTTGTAAAAAAAAAAAAAAAATCATTCACGTATTTACCTTTTAACTTTTATCATTTTTAATATTTTGGAAGGCTTTATTTTCCCAAATTTATTTATTTATGTTCATGCTGATAATTCCCTCAGCTACTATTACTAATTCATATTTTATGTTATAGGTAGTAAATGGAAATATGTACATATTTATAAACATGTATATTTATATAAGTTTGGACATGTATATTTTAATGTCCATGTATTGGAAACAACTGAATAGTAAGTCCTCTTTCAATAACCTAGGCTAGAAGATTACTTCTGAAAATGTTTTATTCCAAGACTTCTAAAAATGAGACAAATCAGACTTTGAACCGCAGACTAATAGAGAAGTGATAGGAACTTTTAAAAATCCATTTTTTCCTGTTACAACTACTATCTTTCCAATTCCATCTTTTCAAGCCCTATCTCGACAACCAAGTGGTTTTAAATGTGGTTTTAAAAGATCCTTTTTAGCAAGTGGTAGGCATAATGCAATGATGCTGACAATAACAAACACCTTTTGACAAACCTACCTTGGGTGAATGGCCTATTTCCTACGGAACCATCTGTCAGGAAGACGTAGTCATTCAAATGATTTTAATTGGTTATACTTGCATAACCTGCTCTTGCATATAAAAGGGTGAAGAGCCACTATAGTGAGCTTCTTGCAATGAAGCACTTTATGATAGATTCCAGTCTACATACAATTGTCAGTACAACATTTCAGCATATGAAGGAACCTTTTCATACCTTAAATATGTCTTGTATTTTAAATTTCTTGAAAAAAGCTAATACTTACTCTAACATATATCTTGTGTGCAACCTATTCAAATATTTGTAACCGACGTGTACAGTCAGTCACCGTAAATTATTATGTCTAATTACTATTTATACCCACCATCAACGTTACCTGTTGGCCAGGAACCTTTAGATATTATCCTTGCTATTTTGTCCTTCCATCTCATCATTTTATTTTTGTCCTATTATCCTTCATTGGTAATAAACCTTTTTTGATGCCCATCTTTTGGTCCAATGTATCCAAACAATGCTGGTAATGTATCCATAGAATGCTTGTGTGAATACAATTGTAAATATACATGTTTGTGGGCATGTGTATGTACATCTGTTTAAGGCCATGCATACTATTCATATTTGTGGGTATATATATATATTTACATGTTTATGGGCATGTATATATGTACCTGTTTATGGACATGAACATGAGTATTTGATGGGCATATGTACATGTTTATGGGCATGTGTGTGTATATGTATATATATATATTACTGTTTAAGGGCAGGAACGTGAATATTTTACGGGCACATGTACATGTTTATCGACATGTATATGTGTAACTGTTTACAGGCATATATATATATATATATATTTATGTTCATGGGCATTTGTTTGATACATGCTTAAGTACATGTATTCAGCCATGTTTATGAAGCAACTTAGTAGTAACTAATGTTTCATAAGCATGTTGGAAGATCACTCTGTGAAATTTTGCATTAAAAAGATTTTTTTCTCAAATGCATAACTCTAAATATTGATTACCAAAATGAGATGAAAGAAAATACCTCTGTTATCATAAGACAAATTACATCATTTCATCTCTCAAATTATGACCAAATTGCACTGTTCTGTTTACTATATTGTTTATCTGCAATTATTTGTCTCCATGTGAACTTGTAATCCTCAGAACAAATATTGCCACATGTTCACATTTTCTAATTTGATTGACATAATAGAAAATGGCAACAAAACTCATGAGGAAATGTGCTCTTTGATCAATTCAGTGTACTTTGATTTATGTAAATTACTTTGTGGAAAAGCAATGACTTATACAAAATATATATTTTGAGCTAAGAATAAGCAAATGTTCTCAAACAAGAGCACTAATGGTTTATGGGATCTGGTGTATATAATTATTTTGGTTTATGGGATGCAAAAGTTTAGAGGCCAGGGGTCAAATGCCCATAAAACAGAAATATGTTTATCAAAATCCAAAAATATTTTAAACAAACTCAACATATAGATGGTATCAGGAGAATGAGGTCTATAGGGTGAACATGTTTTTTGTTTGATAGTATGTGCCCATCACCAAGTTCTCACAAACCAGTTGTGGTACAATGTGCCTTTATACCACCGAACAAGAGTATATATCTATCTATCTATCTATCTATCTATCTATCTATCTATATATATATATATATATATATATATATATATATATATATATATAATGTGCCCCGTGTTGAATGTCGCTGCACATAAAAAAGTGAAAGGTATTTTCGAGTGAACCTAGCAAAACTAACAGTCGAAATATTTCTCAGCATAATGGAAGAATTCTAGAATACATGATAATCTAAATTCCTTTGCAGAAAATAAAACAATTTAAACTGCAATCATACTACACAGCTAGCAGGCATATACTGATTTCTAAACAATAACGGCTAATTTTCAGTGTTCACCAACGCTAATGAGGAAAGCTCCTGGAATGGCATTTTAAATGAGCAACAGTGGCAAACTCCCAGTAAAAGGCAAAACGACGTCAAGAAACCTGCAACAATGGCAGTTGCCCCGAATGCAATTACTGGGAACCCTAAAGAAACTGAGGTATTACTGAAAACAGAAACTTCTAAAACTATGTAAAGTGAAAGTAACGGCTGCTTTGCTGTATTCTGCACACGAAAATGCATGTATCAAATGAAACTAAATGAGATATTAAACAATTGTTCATGCATCTTTAGCTTAAAACTTTTTTTTCATTTAGACTGAATCTATGGTGAAATATTTACATTATACATGCAAATGAGAACGCAAACGTTTAATGCAATAGTTATTTTGAAACTTCATCAACAGCTAATACACAAACAAACGACAAAAGACAATTCACATTACTTATACCTAAAATATTATAATATACGTACAATGAACAAATGTCACGTGTTGCCTGACATTGTGATTGGCAGTTTCGTCACTCAAAGAATTCAAAGAAGACACTCTTTCATGATATCAGTTTTATGATCTGTCACAAACATATATGACCAGGCAACGTTTCCCTAATCGGTACTCCGACGATTATTGACTGTATCGATTTTAGAAGATATTCCAACAAATTTATGTGACTGGCTTTACTGTTAGGAGACAGCGGTATAAAATTGGTAGGTAACTATATACTCTTAGAATTAAGATGTTACGTAGAGTAGTACTTGGTTTTATCTTTAGAGTATAACTGTATCTTCTTTCAGATTTGTTTACGTATATTTGTAGTTAAATTGTCGTAAATTTATTCTCATCAGCAACACGTAACATCAGCCGATAAAAAGCAAAATCTTTGATAGCATAACCACCGATATATGTTAGTCGATCCTAAACATAACTTAGTTATTCCAGATCCAAATATTAGATGAAAATGTAATTTTCCGTAAAGTTACATCATAAGAAGATTCGTGATGTAGCAATGATGTCAGAGATTCTGATTGTGTATGGTGGAAAAATTTAACAGCCTCGAGCTTTTCCTATGTAAAACTCATCTCGGAAATAAATAAAGCCAGTAAAAATACAGAATGAAAGAATAAAATCGGCGGTAAACATAGTCACAGGTTGATATACGCGTTATAAAGTAACGACTCTCTCAAAAGTAAAAGGATGACATCATGAAATGATATGTATATGTCGATCAGTAAGAAGTTTTCTAATGGGTTGAACCATAGAAAGAGGAAATAATGAATGTTTTGTTTGGCACGAATGATGGGTGACAATTATGAATGATCTGATTATGCATGACGTGAAATTACATCTTTTTGTAGGCAAATATTGTTGATTTTGTATTAGTGTTCATTTCAAAAGAATTTTAACCAACAAGTATGATGACTCCTTTTCTTTAATATTCATGGTGAGCAAAGGTTTGAAACAATTCAACTAATGTGTTTAAAATTTACTTGCATGTATATTGTTGTGCAATCAGTTTTATGCCCAGAAACAAAATGGTACTTTAAAATTTCGATATCAAGACTTAGTAGTAACACACTTTTATTCCAATGAAAAACACAAACTTTCTTTAGATTTTAACCCCTAAGAATTAAATCTCAGGAATGCATTGAGAATTCAAATAACATTTTTCATTGTCTTTTACGTGAGGAGATATGATGACACCAAAACATAAAAGGAATTATTTTATATGATATTCAGGAAGAAGCAATGAATAACCAATTGAAACAACTCACGTATACGAGATAGGACAACACATACAACAGGCGATGATGCACTTTGACAACCAACAAAAGAGAAAGATTTCTAAAAGAGTAAGACTTACAGGTCCATGCAATGGCTACAAGTCTTTTCAACAGCTGTCATCACAGCAGCTGAGCCGAAGAAAGCTCCTAGTATGGCCTTCCAGCCGATACCGGCCATTGCAACCGACTGCAGAACTGAGACTACACTCCCCGATGCCACAGCGCCACCATAAAGGGCCATGATCTTGGCGGCCAAAGATCCTGCTACAATTCCAGCCGCCCCGAATCCGATAAATGGGAGCCCATACGTGACAAGTCCAATTAGGGTCAATATACCACCTATACCAACTGCAGAAATACCCCCAAGGCATTTGAATATACACCAAAATTGCTCCTCGCTCATTTCCTTTTCATCACCAGTATCCTCGTTTATGGTAGACGTATCTTGCCCTTTTGTCTTTTCATCAGTATTATCCTCGCCATCGCCTTCGAATTTTTCTGTGCGTCCTAAATCTTTGTCCTGAAATTTAATATTTTCCTCCGGCTCTGAATTACTAGCAGGCTTATCTTTAATTAATTGCTGCTGCACGTATCCGGACGATGCGCGTAGTTTTATCACAAGTTCTCTGAGTAATACCTTTTGGCCTATGGGCAGACCTAAATCTCTCATATCACTTTCGGTTAAACCTCGAACTGTTGCAATGTCTACTAATTTCTGCTTTCTCAGGATCTCGATCGTCTCGTCATCAAGGTGATGTTTTCTCAGCATATTCTCAAATGTGGGATTATGAGACACTGAAATACAAAATAGCAAGATGAGATATTCAGATGCCACTTTTTCTTTTTCACATCTGTTTTTCATTAATAAAGGCGAATCAGACGGTCAGAGTTTCAGATTTGTCAGTGAACTAGATGTTAAAGACGTTGTAAGGTCGTACCTTGAGAAAAACTATGATTCTCTAAGACTTAATCTAGAGAAATTTGTAAATATTCAAGTCTCTTAAAAATTAGCGGACCGTTCAAACAAATCAAAGGCGCCCCCAAGCCACCCACCCCAAAAATGGGGCCTCTTTAGCGTATACGGTGGACCAAGAATCTAATGAAAAAGCATTTAGAAATGCTTCATTATTCTTAATAATAATATATCAATACATTGTTCTACTTTGATAACGTAAACAGCCATCTCTCTCTCTCTCTCTCTCTCTCTCTCTCTCTCTCTCTCTCTTAGTGTACATTATTATATTGTCTTTGAACATAAAAAATGAGAAAGTGCGAAAAAACCCAAAAATTTATCCCTGTATTTATGTTATTGCTTAATACTAATTGGTTGATTGTTTTCTTGTTTGTTTTTAGATATCAAGTTACTGTGCTGTATGTCTTAGAAACGAGGTCTTGAAAGAAAGCTAATTTTAGAAAATACTGTTGCTAAGTCTTTCAAATAATAATAGAGCTTATCATAGCGACCCAATGTGTTACCACAGAGGCCTTTGATTGATGTCGCTAACTTACAGCAGAATTTATTTTGTTATAGATAGATAGATAGATTGCAAGCAACCCTCCAAGTCCCCCCGTGGCTGGGATTTCCATGTCCCAGTAGAAACAACAGCACCGACTCTATTATTTCCTCAACTCGAAAATGCTTCTAATCTCTAATCTACTTAAGTACATTAATATCATTTTAGAAACGAAAGTCCTTTATTTCTATTTTGTATTTGAATTTAAAAGTAAACTCCAGAAATGGTTAGTTACAATTATCTAAATATTCGGGTTGTTTTCTTTGACAATGAAACGAATTCATCGACTATTAACCACCGCCATCACTGCCCGTTATCTAGGTCACTGTATTTACAGCTCCGCTACCTCCGTACCTTCCGTCTTTTAAAGTATTTTGTCACTAAGGTACTATAAATCGCAACAGTTTAGTGTCATTCAGTTTTAGTAAATCGTTAATTTAGAATATTATTTTAACCAATTATCGATTGGAAAAAATTATTTTAAAGAAACACAAAAGAAAAAGAAAGAAATAGTGGTAGTTTTTTCTTCTTCTAAATGAAGGGTATGCGAATATGCACGCTACTCCTTGTAAATACAAATGAAATGAAACGCGGGCGATTTTTATTTGAATACATGGGATTCTCTACCAATAAATATCATAAACAGCTGCTGATACTGACGGATTTAACAATAAAATTATTGAAAACTCGTAAGAATCTTATTCGTTTCTATCACACACGTCCTGTCATCAAAAAGCTTTAACCAAGATAACATTTTTAGCGATAATTATAGTTTTCTTGCTGAATTCGCTTAAATTTTATGCTCGCTAAAATTGTTCCATGAACAGTACCGTGCAAATCTGATTATAAAATTTTGTTTTCTAATAATCGAAGTTAAAGTTCTCAGGTTTTTAAATTTTTTTACTTGAAAATCTTAAATCATTTACTTGGAATTTTTCTTAATCTTTAATTCAGGGGTCTTAATTTTCAAAAAGTGTAAAACATAAAAGATTTGTCAGACATTGCCCTATGTTAGACGTGACTCAGAATGTTAAACTAAAACTCTTAATTTTTTAATAATTTCAATGCGCATTTGCATTTAAGTTACGAATTCACTATGCCCGTTTTTCTATATTTTTAAAATACAAACTTTTGTACGGTATTTATATCAGATTTCATTATCAGTGGAATAACCGTAAAAATGAATTGTACCCCACGTTCTGTTTCAGAAAGTATTTAACTGGCACAGTTATAATCTATCTGAGAATTACTTAATCCCTTACTACACAATTTCAAACCATAACTTTCCCAATAACCGCAAATTTGTGAAATTTTGGAAACAGTATAGTCGACAACGAGTTTAATGTTATATCCAATATATTTTTAAGAATCATAAAAACCATATATACATGATGTTCTGCAGGAGGCCTGACCTGGACTCTAGCGCAAGTTGCCAAGAAAAAGTCAATACGAATATGCTGTAAAATTCGTGCAAGATACCTACCTCTATAAATGCTACAGGAAAAATAAATGGAGACGAAACAACAGTGAAAATTGTTCTGACTCATACAGCTGTCATTCCATTGTTGTTATTCTGTCATATAACTTCATTGACGCCACAATGACTATAGTAAAAGTCATAAAGGTCATGTATGCATTCAACACCGACTATTTCCGTTTGATTACACATACCTCTAAATGGCGAATATTCACTTTATTTGTTATCCCCCTATATCCATATTCCGTTGGAAGGTCATTACACTTCCCGAGAAACACATACGGCAAAATTTAACGTTAAAGTACGTATACGCTTTTGGACAAGGTAAACCTAAAGGTGTGGTCCAGTACAAACCGGATCGAATGTCGCGCGTTGTGATGTCACAATGCGAGCTATGCATGTTGCAAAAACAAAATCGTACTACCCTATATTGTGACCTTTAGACTAAACGTGATCTTTTCTTGACTCAGTTTAGTACCTGGCCATTATTATAAAAGTCCACTGCGATCAATAATATTTGTCTGGAATTTATTTTTATTACAGCTAATATGCAGAACATTCAATAATCAGGATTTAATAGACTTTAGTATTAAACTGCAAAACAAAATTACTATTTAACATTAGTAAATGCGCGTACATGACCACATCGACAAATATTTCAGATGACGTGCCATCATTAACAGCAACACAGGGAATTGTTTCTGGCTATTTAATCCGGAAAATAGCGGCAACAAATAAAAGTGCAGCTATTATATCGGTTGTAGAAACGTTGTCGATTATTAATTTTAACAACTTTATTTATTTTTAGTTTTAAAAAATTTTATACGCCCATCTAACCGGATATTCGTCTGCCAAAAGCTTCCTAGTTTGGGAAGTATCACTGCTGTTACTTCCGGTATCTCTGAAAGTCGCATCGGAAAGTATGAGGATGTTTCGAATGCTGCAGCTTTACGTGTACATTATGCTTGCACTATAACCTAGAATTAGCACGGATTTCACATTGCAGTTTACGTTGACGACTATATTTTTCTAAATTAAAAACGCACGCTAGCAGAGCATGGTATGGTTTCAAATATGTAATATATGAAGGGATTAAATAATTGTCAGTCAGGTAAATACTTGTGAAGACGAACAGTAGGGCACAATTCCTAACGACTCGAAAGCTCACCTGAAAACATAAAAGCCTGAGAAGTTATCCCATACTTATTACTGATTAATGACGACCGCTCCGGTGGCCTAATGGTAGGAGCGTCGGATGCGGGAGGTCGCGATTTCCAACCCCGGCCGAGTCATACCAAAGACTTATAAAAATGGTACTAGCAGCTGCATCACTTGGCGCTCAGCATTAAGAGGTTAGTGTTAGGACTGGTCGGCCTGGTGTCAGGATAATGTGACTGGGTGGGACATGATGCTATATGTCTGCGGCATGATGTCCCAGTGATAGGCATCAGTATAAACTGCCACACTGCAGACATCGTAGCGACATGACTGAAAAAAGTAAAGCTACGCTAAAAGTTCAAATCACACACACACACACACACTGATTAAGACAGGTAAAGATATATACTTAGCACTATTATTAACACAACTAACAAGTAGGTACGATGCTCTTAGTTTGCATTTAAGTCATTGAACGTAACAGTGGGTTACACAGTCCCACCCCCACCCCCATTCTTCTTGATGGGAGTAGTAAATAGCTCATTGTAAGAATACGGATTTTAAAATTGGTTTGATCTTTTGAGCTTACCTACAGATATACAGGATAAGACATGAATCATCAATAAATAGAGCAAACACGTCTTCATGTTGTGAAAAATTGGTTTATGAGCACCTTCTTCCGTTGACATCTGGGTAATAAGATCGTATTATCCCTGAAATAAGGGGAGACAACTCTTTTACGTCTACGTGTAACAATATCAACACATGGCACGCTATGAGGCCATTCTGTGCAAACTTTCTCGAGTTGTATAGAGTCGTTTTTAGGATTCCTCTTAATTACACGATCTCTGTAACTCGCAAAATCGTATCTACATTTTGCGAATTTTAGTATTCTATTTAGCGAAATAGAAACCTTGACACGTAATATATCTAATTCTATGGCCAGCTGTCAATTGAATATTGAAACTCATGAATCACGTTTATATGACTAACTCAACGTTTAAAAAGTAATGAACAGGAAAAACATCCCGATGGCGTATAACCAGGGAGTCCTTTTTCACAGAGAATTATCAAAACGCATCTATTTAATCATGTGGTATTTGTACTATAGCAAAGATGTCAATGCAAAATCTTCGTTATAGGTTGTTTGCACTATAACAAATATGTCAATGCAAGTCTACGTGGTGCGATGTTTGCACTATAACAAAAATGTCAACGCAAAGTTTACGTAATGTGATGTTTGCACGATTACAAAGATGTCAATGTAAAGTCTTTGTGATATGTTGTTTGCAGAAAGATGTCAATGCATTGTCTTGTAACATGTTGTTTGCGCTATAACAAATATGTCAATAGAAAGCCTACGTGAGTAGTGAATGAGGCCACTTTACGGACAATGGGACTTCTATGTTAAATTTGGGTGATTTTGCCCTGGGGACAAGGAGGAATTTAACATGGGAAATTTAACATAGGAATGTATAGGGACAATGGATTGCGACTGTCAAGGGACAAGGAAAAATTGAACATGGGTGGGTCTGTCTAGGGACAAGGGGAATTTAACATAGGGAATGTATAACGACAAAATATTGGGCCTGTCTAGGGACAATGTATTGGGTCTGTCTAGAGACAAGGGGAATTGAAAAGGGGTGACGTCACGGCACTGGACACTGACAACGATGTTGCAAGAGGCTGACCTCAATCGGGTGGAACAGTGTGGCAAGGGGCTAACCTGAATACGCGCTACTCTAGGGACAAATAGAGACGTAGACATAGAGACGTGGTTAGAGACAGGGTTAAAGACATAGACAGAGATATAGACATAATACACAAACATAAATTTATGAATATAAATCTTTCACACAAAACATTGACTAAAAACTAAAATTAGTCAAGAGAGAATAGGTATCTTTTCGAGACAATTCATTGAAATCGATCACTTAAAAAAATCGACTAAAAATTTTTTTAGGCAAGAGAAAATAGGTATCTTTTCGAGGCAATGGAGTGGCCTTGAAAAGGGTCTTTGGTTTTTGTTAACACCATTCAGTTAACATAGAGAGCATCTCACAAATCATCTTCTCTTCCTCAAACTTCGTCTGACCTCTGGACCGTAGATTAAGACTCGCTTCAGAGAGCCTTGTCTCTCCACATAGATCCTTCGTTTCCAATGAGCCATATCAGTCATTCAGGGTAATTGTCCATGATGATCTGACATACATGGGATAGTCCGGGTTGAACAGCATTAACGATAGAAGGGTAGACGATTCTATTTTAGTCCACATCTTGTGACGAGAACAGGTGAATGGAATAAAGTGAACCGTGGTTGTTTATAGTGGAAGAGCGGATCTAAACGGATTAAGTTCTTTCACCAATCCTAACACGGGTTACAAAATTCAGTCACAGTGCTGAGTTTGTCTTCCAATCCGAAGAGAGTTACCTGTGACGTCACATTCCCTATATAGGTGCGCTAGCGTCTGTGCACAGTGAATCAAAGCGACAGAAACTACGAAAACGATGAATTGGGGTGCGCCGGTTGTGGAGACGAGGAGTGGTGGCATAGCCACGGCTACTAAATAACCACAGTTCTACTTCCAGAAGAGAACGATTTTAATTGGGATTTAGCGAATTTTCTCTCTTAAAAAGAATTTGTTCCGGTACCAGTTACTTCGCCGCTTTCTCCTTCCTTACCGTACGTCGAGGATTTTAAACAGAGGCAGAAAGAAGAGTTGGAGAAATATTTGCAACAGCAGAAAGTAGCAGAACATGCCTTCTCATTCAACAGTAACAGCAAGAAGAAGAGGTAAGAAGAAAACAACAGGAAGAAGAAGCAGAGAAGAAACAAGGTCTAGGAGAGAAGGAGGACAGTGAATGTCAAACGGTGACGATACTCTTAGACATTTTGGCAGAGTTAAACAGTGTGAAAGAAATGTATCAGATTTCTTTAATACGACCCAAGAGAAAAAGACCTTCCCGAGCCAAACACTCCAATCCCGTTAACACTCCCACTACGTACGCCTGAGATACCAACGCTAGTGATTTCTACCAAATCATCGACAGTAGCAGGTCCAGAAGTAGAATTTGGCCGTGGCAAAGGGATAAGGCAGTTAAAGCTCATTACTTTCCGTTCCTGAGTTTGTTTTTCTTAAAAAAAAAAAAAGTAAAAACAAAAATAAAAAAAAACCAACGGTCCTTTTCAGGTCCACCCACCTCTCTCAATGTTTGCCAAAATCAAATAAAACTCAAATCCCTTTTTCACAATGATGTACGTGTGTGAGTGCGTGAGTGTAGGTTCTTATTATAAAAATCAAAACCAAGACACACTTATGTTTTTCTTTCTGGAGTGAAATGATTACTTTGAGAGAAGACACTGACCCTTTAAACAGAGAAGAGACTGACCTTACATTGATATAAAGGGGACCATAGCGTTAAAAATGTAGTCATTTGACATTTTGGAATCGAGATGAAACGATCGCACTATTTCGTGAAGAAAGGAGAAGAAAGTAAGAGGCAGAAACGTGACCTATCGCCTCGCACAGTAGCTGAAGTCTTGGCTCAAATTCATGCCAGCGATTTTGAAGATGACATGATTCAGCCAAATCCAGACCCAGAGAGTCAAACTCAAACCAGAGTCCACCACTAGTAACCCATGAAAACTACTACCACATTCGAGAGACGGATAAACGCTCCTCTAAAATATTTAGATCCACGGCCTACATGTATAGGGTGAAATTTAAAGATTTCAAATCAGACGTACAGCTGGAGAAAACAGAGTGGTTCATCACCGATTTGTGGGATTCTTTGTTAACCTCACTGAAACGGCAATGTCGAGCCAACGAAGATGATCGCTTGATACTTTCCATTTCTCACGACAGTCTCAAGTCCCCCGTTTGGATCGAGTTTAGCAGACCATCAGAATTGACAGCATCCAAAGTCATCGACAAGATTCAACACGTGCAGCAGTCCAACGACAAGTTTCACATCACCGATGGAAAAGCGACACTGTACATGGCCCACGTTTCTCTTCCCAAAGGGACCGGACGCAAAAAGGTGTTATTGGTGGACGATCTTCGTAGCACCAAAAAGAGCCTCGTCCGAATTAACAACCCTAGAGACCAGATGTCTTTATCCCGTGCCATCGTGGTGGGACGAACGTATGCCGACAAGAACGACACGACAGAATGGAAAAGAGCGTGGCAAACTATTCAAAAATCGAACCAAGCCAAACAACGAAGAGAAGCAGAACTCCTGTTACAGCAAGCTGACCAATCTAAAAACACACCCTTTGGCATCTTGAAATGCAAAAATTACAAGACGTCTTGGCTCCACGTAACACCTTGAAAGTACACCCTCAAGAAGTACGTGGACCTCTGTTGTTTCGAGGCAAAAATTTCAAAGACGGAAAATACATTCACGTCTATCATCACGATGAACATTTCGATGCCATTACCAATATCACCGCATTCCTCGAATACAGTTATTATTGTGAGAAATGTGACTATGGCTATAACAATCGAGAGCAACACAAACATTGTGGATCGAAATGCCAGGGATGTTTGGCCTCTCAACCCTGTTTTGACGAAGGACAAAAATGGGTGTATTGCCCAGCTTGTCAGCGAACTTTTGTCAGCCCAACCTGTTGCCAACTTCATCTGAAGACGCAAGGTTCACAGCCAAAAAGTGCTTGTTAACTCTTGAAACTGTGCCCTACTTGTGGACAAGGCATAAGTACCAATTGTGCCAAGGCACACGTTTGTCCAGGAAAGAAACGATGTCATATTTGACACCAAATCATGGACTTGGAACATGAATGCTACATTCAAAAATACCAACCCAAACAGGAGGAGGAGGAAGATACCAAGAAGAAGAAAGGGAATTTCATCTTTTTCGATTTCAAATGCATTCAAGAGACCGGCATTCACATTCCTAATTTCTGGGTGGCTCATCGAGCGTGCGAGAAGTGCATCCAAGAACCAATCTTTTGTCATTGCCCCTACTGTAGCAAGATTCCTGGAGGACGTGAAAAAATCTTTCGGGGACCGAACACGTTGGCCGATTTTGGCCAATGGATCATAGACCCTATCGACGAAACGCAGAGTCAAGAGGACATCGAACGTCACGGAGATTGCCATCGCTATGTCACGGTGATGACTCACAATTTCTCGGGATACGATGGACAGTTTCTTCTCAAATACTATACGGAACAAAGCACCGAACGTCCTAAAGTGACTTTGAACGGAGCCTAACTGATTTCCATGCAATTGGGCCAAGTGCAGTTTAAAGATTCGATGAGTTACTTGGCCGTGCCTTTGAGTCGAATACCTAAAACATTTGGAATGACTGAAATGGCCAAAGGCTATTTTCCGCTCTTTTTCAATACCGAAGCCAATCAACATGCCGTTCTACCCCATTTCCTGATCCTCACTCCTACGACCCCGACAACACGCGCACCGAACTAGAAGCTTTCTACGCTTGGTACCAATCTCGCTCCTCGGACCCCTTCGGCTTTCAGGAAGAAATGTTAAAGTATTGCCGATCCAATGTGGACATTTTACGGCGTTGCTGTGGAAAATTTCGAGAATTGTTCATGGAGCACGGAGGGATAGATCCTTTGAAAAAAGCCTGCACCATTGCCAAAGCGTGTTCCTTAGTGTACCGCAAACGATTCATGCCCGAAAAGACCCTGGCTGTCATCCGCCCTCAAACGACCAATTTTGTCAAAGGTCAATACTCGGTCACAGCTCTACGCTTGCTACATTACTTGTATGACAAAGAAGACAAATGGATCCAACACGCCCGAAACGGAGGAGGTGTAAAGACCATTGGAACGTATTCGGTGGATGGCTGGGACTTAGAAAACCCCCAGATCGTGTACGAGTTTGATGGTTGCTTATTTCATGGATGTCCGACCTGTTACCCTCAACGGTGTGCTAAAAATCAGTTTTTACAACGTACCATGGAAGATTTGTACGAGGCCACATGTCAGCGACGCTTAAATTTAGAACAGCAAGGGCACCAAGTGGTGGAAATGTGGGAACCCGAGTACGGCCACTGTTTGAAAACCGATCCCGAATTTAACATATCGTAGAAAGTTACAAGTTGGTAGACCTCTGAACCCGCGGGACAGTTTGTATGGAGGACGGACGAATGCCACCTGTTTGCTGTACCACGCCGACGAAGAGAAAGGAGAAGAAATCAAATGCTTGGACGTGTGTTTGTTGATTGAATAAAAATGTTACGAAATAATGAGTGTTGGTGGTTTGTTTTAAAATTTTGCATCACTATCAATGCTCTTAGACTTATCTCTATTCCTCACCATACGATAAGCTATGGCGTTCCTACCCAAAAATCGTAGGGATGTTTTCTATTGCGTCCGCGCTTAGACCAATAAATCGATGCGGTCTCCAGTCTGGCCATCATTTCATTTAGATTCATTCCAGCAAGAGACGTCGAGGGAGCAACATTGGAGCGCCAGTGGCTATATCGATAAGGGTAGAGGAGGGAACGGGATAATCATGCGGAACGTGCGGCTATGACTTACTAACAAAGAAGAACAAAGAAGCGTAGCCATATGCAGCGTAGCTGATCGAGGAGACCCACCGACCAACCTGTCGAAACTAACTAACTACAATTAACTACAAACAGCAGAACTGGTGCTAGTAGAACAGTACGTCAGCTAGGACCATGCTGGAGAGATAATAGGGGAACTTTGAAGGCTGGGACTAGCGGATAAAAGCTGAACTTGCGAGATAGCAGCTTTGGAATAGACGTACTCAAGTTTAAAGAGTATGCACCATGCAACGAGTGCCCGAACAGGAATGCACCTGCATGGAGTGCAGTGCTGCTAAACAAGAGGAAATCTGGAAGTACAGCGCTGCCCATACTCCAAAGAGCTCCCGACATGGACTCGGTTTTGAAAAGGCTGAGCAACTATTCTGATTGCCTGAATGAGTATACGGTTTTCCATTTGGCTCGAAAACCGTTTTTTATAATATCTCTAGGTTGTAGCTCAGATTTGATCCTTTTGTTACCACCATCAAAATTCTTTCTACGTTTATTATGCGTGATACAAAATACATGAGTCATTTTGACTTAGCTGATTGGTATTTTCTAGAAATATTTATGTACACTCTGTACACTAAATTCCAACTTTGAATGTAATCAATAATGAAATTTAGAAACTTATTTGATTTGGTTAATTGCACAGGTGGCTTACACATTATTGGATTATTTGTATATCCATTAGTACAACTGGACTGAATTTAAAAAATTAAGTACGGACTGGCGTTTCAGGGCTTTGACAACATCCATTGCGTTAGCGCCAGCTGCCGAGTTCCTTTCCTCCTTTACATTGCTCGGACTCTCGTACTAGACGTAGATGTGGAACGATTTCCACCCGTTTAAACACCAGGTGCCCCAATGAGACGTCATAGTCGCCGACCAATTGCGACTGGCGTCTCATACTGCTTCGGTTGACACATGGTAGTGCTGTAGATTGGACTACACACTAAATTTTCTTGAGTGCGTGTTGGGTCTATTCCCACTCAAGATAGCCTTAGAGCGCTAGCTGGTGCTGTGGCGGTTGTGGCTGTGGGTGCATGGTATAACATGCTGCATGGGTGGACTGGAGACCCTACCGTATGAAGAAAGATAGTCCGGTAGTTCCTGCATGCCAACGAGTCTCCTCTTCTACTGAGGAGTGTACTGTTGAGGTTAAAAGTTAAGCACTTTACCCTTCAGTATTGAAGTCAATTCACCAGCTGGCGTATTCAATCAGGTCGTTTCGGATTTAGTTGACCCACGACCTGATGGCTTAATTAGCAGCACTCTTTGAGTGCAGTAACGCCTGGGGGATCAGGCACGAATTCCTTCCCCTAGGAATAATTAGCAGCCTGCTGTGCAGGCATTGACAAGAGGCACATGCACTTAATGTGCGAAAGCCTCTATAATTCAAACTTCATCATCATCATCAGTCTGGCCATCCATTGTTGACTCGTCAAAATATGAAGATGTCTTCAAGACTAACTAAACTGGACGAAGCACGCATCCATTTGTATCGTGTCAGGCAAAGCCTGATGCCCAGACCTAAAGGGATAGAGAATGTGAGGATGTTTAAAGTGGCCAAAGACCTGATAGTAGAGGTCTTCAAAGATGAAATCAAGAAGGAACAGGAAGAGTGGACCGAGAAGTATAGACTTCTGAAGCAGCAGCAGAGACAGCAACAGCAGCAGCAATAACAACAGCAGCAGGAGAGAGACAGAAGCTTTGTCGACTGTCGTGTAGACACGAAAGAGTTCTCCTTCTGCTTCCGAAGTAGTAGGCCGTATCACGTGGGAAAGCCTGCAGCCAGAAGGGGGCGAAATCCCAGGTGTTAAAAGATTGCCTAAAAACTATTAACCAACAAAAGAGCCCTTTTCAGGGTTACCAAACAATCTAGAAAAGACATACTATTCTATTGCTAAAAATTTTTGTATTTGTGTGTTGGTAGGTTAAGAAATAGAAGTGTGCCTATAAACACTTCTTTTCCCTGACTTTATTAGTGCATGTGTTGTTTTGTTGTTGTTGTGGGGCTTAACGCCATTTTTCAGCACATGATAGGCTATACATGGCGGCCAGTATTAATGGTGGGGGAAGAAACCGGGAAATCCCCGGAAAGAACCACCGACCCACGAGAAGCTACTGGCAAGCTTTCTCACATATCCACATTCGCCGAATCCTAGACTCGAACCCACGCAGACAGAGGTGAGATGGCAGTGATCCGTGACGGAGAGCGCTTTAGACCACTCGGCCACTCGGGGCCCCTGTGTTGTTTTGAATGTTGGAGTGATAATAAAGTGTGTTTGTAGGTACAAAAGTGAACGTGGGTGTTTCTTTTAGGTCCGCGCGTTCCATGTTGTTGATGGTGGTGTGGTTATTGTTAGTTTTGTGTAAGGGGGTGTTTTCCTTCACGTCCGTGCTTTAAACGTATAAGCGTAGCGTTCGTCAGTCTGGCTACCCTCGTTGACTTGTCAACATATTCAAAAAATGAATACATCGCAGAAAATAATGGAACGCCAGATGCACCTGGAAAATGCTCGTCGCCTCCTAGACCAGCTAGCCATGGAAGCTATGGCTGAAGAAGATGAAGAAGGATTAGTTGCCTTAGAGAAGAAGGAAAACGAAAATGGTATCATCCTTCTCACGCGGACCATTTGCCATGTTGGACCTGTGGTGAGGACACCCTTACAGAAGCTACCGCAAACGTTCGCAGTGCCTCAAACAGAAGATTAGGACTTGGAACTACAAGTAGAGCAGGAACCCCAGGCAGGTCGCAGAGTCGTAAGGGAGAGAGATTTCAGAATCTCTCAAACTGAGGATTGGAAGAGTGAAAACGAATCAACCTCTTCATCATTCTCCATTTTCACTATTTCGTGGATAATGACTGGAGACGCCGTTGAGTGTGTGGTGCCCGGCCTGGGAGATGCCAGCATTACCCAAGTGCAGCTGGAGTTGAAAAAAAACCCAGCCCTTGTCAGGGCTAACCAGATCTATAGAAAAGAGAGACTGATCAAGATAATTATGTGTGTATGTGTGCGCATGTACGTTTGTGTGTGTGTTTGTGTGTATGTGTGTGTGTTTGTGTGCGCGCGTACGTTTGTATGTATGTTTGTATGTGTGCGCGCGTACGTTTGTGTGTTTGTTTTTATCTTAACAAAAATAACCTAGTCCGTGCACAAGCGTACGTTTCTCTGTGTGTGTGTGTGTGTGTGTGTGTGTGTGTGTGTGTGTGTGTGTGCGTGCGTGTGTGTGTGTGTGTGTGTGTGTGTGTGTGTGTGTGTGTGTGTGTGTGTGTGTGTGTGTGTGTGTGTGTGTGTGTGTGTGTGTTGTTGTTGTTGTTTTTCCTTAACATTTCTTCTTAATGGAAAACGCACATTTCCCTTTTCATAAAGGTAAAATGCACATTTCGTAAAATGATGAAGTTAAAAGAGACAGTGGATAAGACATAGAGACATTGACACAGAGACATGGTTAGAGACAGGGTTGGCGGCAGAGTTAGAGACAGGTAAGAGATATAGACATACATAGATTTATGCTTTTGTGTGTGTGTGTGTGAGTGTTTGTTTTTTCCTTAACAAAAAAAAACCCTGTCCCTGAACAAAACAATTAGTATGTGTGTATGTGTGTGCGCGTACGTTTGTGTGTATGTGTTTGTGTATGTGTGCACGCGTACGTTTTTGTTTTTTTTTTCCTTAACAAAAAATACTTTATCCCTAAACACAACAAGTTTGATATTAGTGTATTGGTTTGTAAAAGATTTATTTTAGATTAGCCTACTTCACTATGGGGATGATTGGTAGATGATATGGGTAGTTGGAGAGAGGGGATGTTTTCCTTCATGTCCGTACTTGAGACATATAAATCGTCAGTCTGGCTACCCTCGTTGACCAGTTTGTTGAGTCAATAGGGAGTTATGGAGTCAATATGGTTTTTAAATTCCATCTTTTTATTGAGCACAGAATAGAACATTTACTTGTAAGATTTGAAGGGGTTGTGTTATACTCAAAAGTTTGTCAATTTGTTTAATTGCAGATTTGAGATGATGGTTTACTAATGTCAAACTTTCTAAACCTAATAGATGTTTGAAGTGATAATGTTTCCTCTAGGCGTAGTTTCCATCACGAGTGTTGTGTCAGGGAAGAATGGCATTCCATAAACTATATATATATATATATATATATATATAGCATATATATATATATACTCTCCTGCATATATATATATATATATATATATATATATATATATATACACACACACACACAGAGTGTGTGTGTGTGTGTGTGTGTGTGTGTGTGTGTGTGTGTGTGTGTGTGTGTGTGTGTGTGTGTGTGTGTGTGTGTGTGACTTAGATTTTTAACGTAGCTTTAACAATTTTTCAGTCATATCGCTACGATGTCTGCAGTGTGACAGTTTATAGTGATGTTTAGCACTGGGGCATCATGCCGCAGACATGTAGCATGATGTCCCACCCAGTCACATTATCCTGACACCAGGCAGACCAGTCCTAACACTAACCTCTTAATGCTGAGCGCCATTTTTAAGTCTTTGGTATGACTCGGCCGGGATTGGAACCCACGACCTCCCGTATCCGAGGCAGACGCTCTACCACTAGAGAGAGAGAGAGAGAGAGAGAGAGAGAGAGAGAGAGAGAGAGAGAGAGAATTATAAATATAAACCAAAACAGAACGGAAAGTGCTATCCCGAGATTCTATAGAAGAATGCTTGATAATAGTAGGCAGAATTAATATTTTAATACAAATAATACTATCATACAGGGGACCGCTCCGGTGGCCTAGTGGTTAGAGCGTCCGCCTCGGATGCGGGAGGTCGTGGGTTCGATCCCCGGTCGAGTCATACCAAAGACTTACAAAAATGGTACTAACAGCTGCCTCGCTTGGCGCTCAGCATTAAGAGGTTAGTGTTAGGACTGGTCGGCCTAGTGTCAGGATAATGTGACTGGGTGGGACATCATGCTACATGTCTGCAGCATGATGCCCCAGTGCTAGACATCACTATAAACTGCCACACTGCAGGCATCGTAGCGATATGACTGAAAAATTGTTAAAGCTACGTTAAAAATCATAATCACATCACATCACTATCATACAGGTAAGAGAATTTTTAATTCGTACTCTACCGAGATTCGAACCCAGGTCCGCGGTAAACGGCACCCATTGCCTTGCCTGCACACACGAGCCCATATTCCCTCATGACTAAGCACACATCACCAAAAAATGATGCTACTCAGTCGGTGTTATATACACTCGTGTGTAGCAGACACACTCGCATGACGACTTAGTAATTAATTCTCATTTATCTACACAGTCATTACGGATTCCTATGAAAGAAATCAAGGTATATCGAATTAATTATAGAGAATTATAAATATACACCAAACAGAACTGAAAGTGCTATCTCTGGATTCTGTAGAAGAATGCTTGATAATAGTAGGCAGAGTTAATATTTTAATACAAATAATACTATCATACATGTTAGAGAATTTTTATGAATATAATTCAGCTTGTCCTGCACTGGATTACTGGTATAGTTATGACAATTTTATTATCTCTACGTTGTGCTAAGAAACACTTTTCCTCATCCATTTTCTTGCTTTGCAACACAAATTTCAAGGCATTACATTTGAATTCCGTATAATGCGATCCTACTACATATGTGTATAAGCTTGTAATAGAAAACCAAATGGAATTTAATGAAATAAGCCAAGAGCTAACTAATCTGGCTTTTGAAAGTTGAAAGTATATTTGACAGCTACATTTTCAAACATATTTAAAAATCTATAGACCAAACGGTATGCCTTTTTAAGGAAGTGGGGAAAAAAAAGCATAAAACAAGACAAACTGATATATTTATTCACGTAAATCTTGTTATCTTTCTATCTGTCTAACTTCGTCTGCATAAGTTTACAAATTCAACCCACTAGTATGTATCCCGCTACAATCCTCCACAAAGATTATTATTTTGGACTTGACAACGCTGTGCAATGTTATCTAATGAGCTACAAGACAGTTTTCAAACGTATTAAGTAAACGCCTTAAACAAACACTATACCGTTAATACAGAATTAAAATTCAAAAGGGGAAGCACACACACACATACATATGTATATATAATCATTGTCTAACTACCAAAAAGTCCTAATGCTATAAATTATATCACCAACCTTTACAGAACTGAAACATATGGGTAAATGCAGAACAGTTGGTCAATGATTTTACGACCATTGGCCAATTAATTATTTGGATTATTCAGGTATTAAAATTAAATTTTCAGAATAAGCACACATATAACGTAAACTAAACTGTCACACATATCTATCTATTATATCCCATCGCATAAATATGTTTACATATACAGTGTCACCGATTAAGTTATTCCATTGCTAATATAATTCAAAAGTCAAATTAGTACCTTTTGCCAGCTTTTTACTAAGTACATGCAGCAGTTGAAGTACTAACGCATATTCAGTTTCAGGAAGGGTAGTCAATCTATTAGTTCCATATTTTGCTGTGTAATATCTTCCTTGCGTAAAGTTTGTTCTTTGAGTCATATTTCATCTTGGCAATGCCCAATTTGGTCACAGAATTTCCGAAATGTACACTTAGTGGGTTTGCATTATATCCCTTTGATCTAAGTAATCGCCCCTAACAGCCTTCACCTCCTTGCAAACTTTGCACTGATACTTCCGTCTTATGATTCAGTCATGACCAAATGTTATACTGTTTTGGTTAGGGAGCACTGTTAGTTATGGTTTGTAGTTTCAGTGGCTTCCCTTCGTCGATCTTTACTAGTCTGTATTTCTTCTTTTACATTTTCTGTTTCTCTTCTTGCATATTCTAATTGTTTTAATCAACTGTTTCAGATGATGATGACACAGTTTAATATCCCAACCAATGTTGCTTTATTATCGATATGACAATCTAAACACACCTAGATATTTGAAAAAGTCTATGGTATGGTGTTTAGAAAAAGAAGTTTCTAGAACAATACGGAGGGAGGGGGGAGGTGTTAGAATTTAATTTAATGTACCGTCTAAGTGTATGATAGCATGATCTCACCGAGTAATTTTCCCCCAAAAATCGTTATTATTACCATCTCGAACAGCTACAAAAAAGACGCCAACCACACTTGGTAATTTTCCAAAACTATTATTTCCTTCTCTAAATTTCTAAATCAACACCCTCTCTTGTAGGTTTAAAACAACACTGGTGCACACTTGTAAGTTTAATGTACAATGATTTCTGAATAATAATTTTTTTTTATCTACTCTAGCACAGCTGGTCATCTGGCATATCGAACGTAAATACATTCAGTTTGCTTTGGTATCATAAACAATAACAGAAAGATATACTGTTATCTCGATTCAACACTTTTCATAGAAGTGATAATAGTTCAAGAGTTTAATAGCAACAATATCGGTATCAAGAGATCACGTGTATGTGTTGAGAATTTGGGATAGTATAACAATGTGGTAAAGCTAGTAGAATTACAAAGTAACAGTCAAGAGAATAAATACACAAATATGTATTAGGTCAAACTGAAGGTATAATTTTTAAGAGCTAGTAAACTTTGCCAGGTCAATCTGCAACTACTGGACAAAATCTGGGATGGAATTTATGGAAAAATGAGAACAGCACACGATCATCATTCAACTTACGAAGAAGTTGTGTTTGAAATCAACAACATGATGAGAATGGCAAATGTTTATGCGTGTATGTAAATACAAATACATTGCAAAATCGTTTAATTTGTGAAATTTATGACAAATGGAAAGAAAACAATTTCACCATAAACATTCGGTGCATGATCTCAGAACTCTGTATACCCTGAGGTTTTCATGACTGATGCCAATCCATTCGAGGACGTACTCCTGGACTCGTTCAATGAAATTCCACTTCTCCCCCCAGTAATAGTCCCAGATTAGTTTTGCCGCGGTTACAGCGATGGTTCCAAAACCACCAAACATCGCAGTTAAGAAACCGCCTTGCCAAAAGGCATCAAGCAAATCGTAGAGGCAATTTATGACACATGGAATAATATTCTTTGTCAACCCGTTCTGGCCACCTCGAGTCTCTACAGCTGTAGATTTTGACGTTCCTTGGAAAGAGAAAAATATAACATCATTTAAAGTATATTTATGACATTAATTAAGTAATTCATTTATTCGTTCAGTCATTCATTCATTAATCCAATAATGTATTTTTCTTATTTTCATCTTTCTTTCCTTCTTGTTTTCTTACACAAGTGGTTTCAAACCAGAAACAATGAAAATTCTCAAATAATGAAAGCAGTGATATGCGGACGATGTTCCTTATACGCAACAGATTCCTCACAACTAAATCACATACACTCTCAACAGGAAAACTTTTTGTTTTAAGAACCACGAAATAAACACAATAATTGTTTCGTATTTCGTGAGTAGCGGCGAGGTCTGTTAAAGACTGAGGTGTTGCTTGCGTTGGGTAGAATAAACGGCCTGGGCATTGTATACTTTACAATAACATATGTATAATGACAGCAACTTATCGTCATTGGGGGGGGGGGTGATCAAAGGATCATTACACAACTGTTTCTTTGATTCAAAATGTATAACCTGAGTTGAATAATCTTACAGTGTATGTACATTAACTTTAAGTCGTCACGTATGTATAATTTCTTAAGACCTTGCAGAAATCTGTATGACAACCCCTTCATCAATAATTTTCCTCAAGGAGCAAACTCCACTCTGCAACATTTAAATGAGACAAGGAAATTAGAAATTGCATACACGGTAAGCCAAACGGGACAAGAACCAATGCTGCTCAAGTTGTGAGCTGACGAGTCCTTAAGCCGTTACAAAATTGTTTATAAAATAAAAATCTGGAGATGATATCATCCCAGCACACCATTTTTTAAAACAATCTTTGGTCTATATACCTGACTTGTTATAGTGCTTATGTACCTATTATTCGATACCATCAATTAGTATACTACCTGTTCAACACTTTGTGTTCAGGTAACATGTATAGAATAATGAATGCGGAAAATCAAACGGCACATCTACACAACTTTTTTGACATAAGTACCATGCTTGGGTAAAAGACCCTGAACGGTTTGAGAATTATTCTACAGGAACGAAAATATTTACTGATAGACGGACAAATAAATCGATAGCTATATCCCCCCCCCCCATTTCAAATATATGGAGGATAAAATCCTATGTTTGTCCGATCCATCTTTAATAATCCTTTTTATTCTCAGATGAAACAGTTAAGTTTACAATGTTTACATTAATCGTGCTTGATTGTGAACAATCAATTCAAACGAGGTGAAACATAATGTTCCTTACATGAATCAATTTAAACCGTCCGTAGTAAAAATGAGATCTTTATAGCAGTTGTAAAGCTTGCAAATCCAAATCCGTTTAATCAAGATCAATAATATTCTCTACGTGGATAATTGCATGATGGCAATGATAAGAATCCTGTTCAGACCTACCTTTGGCTAATACCTGTAAATGAAACCCGCCTTCATGATCCTCATTGCCGGAAACAAACATTACATCTAATGATGCTGAATTAGTTTCTAATGTCAAAGATGGTTGAATAATACCACACAATCTTTCATCTGACTTTGTCGATACTGTAATGTAGTCATTGCTGCAAGGATAACTGTCTTTCAACTGAAAATCCAAGAATTTGACCAATAACGTCAATTCCCTATTTGCTCGAATGTTCCATGTGCAAATGGTGCCAGCTGGATAATGGTTGGGATAATTAGGAGAGAATATGTCTGTCTCACCATCAGGCTCAAGAACTATATTTCTGTGACATTCTGAAATTTAAAAAAGGAGATAAAAAATTCGTAAAGTTTAAGTTACTAAAACAATCTTTTCATGTTTATCATCAGCGTCAAGGTATCTTCATTTTTTAGTTTAATTTGTGAAGAAAATTCTATTTATTATTGTAATGAAAAGGATTGCGATGAATTCGTCGCCCAGAACATTCGTTTTTCTTATGAAATTAAAGAATAAGTTAAGTTTGGATATATATATATATATATATATATATATATATATATATATATGTGTGTGTGTGTGTGTGTGTGTGTGTGTGTGTGTGTGTGTGTGATTAACTATATTTATATCATAATTTTTGTATAGACAATGTCATCAGCACCGTCTAATTAGACTTTATCATCTGCTATACCTGCCCGCTGAAATCGCCTTCTAAGCTTTTCTTAGTGACACATTGCTGGATTTAATTTAACTTACACACACACACACGCACACACACACACACACATGCGTACATTATTATATATAGCAATATATGTATATATATGTATATATATATATATATATATATATATATATATATATATATATATCAGTATTTGGTACGACTTGTGGTTTACTTACGAGCTCTGACTTTTAGTAAGTTTGAAGTAGCGCCCTCGACGTCGTAAATTCTAGCAGTCACATTCATCAAAATGACTTTGCCCTCAAAATGTTTCGTGCCTATGCAAAACTGAAAAATATTTGGTCCCAAAACTTTACTGAATGTTGGACCTTCTGGTAGAATTGAGTAACGGATGATGTAGGCACTGAGCGGCAATGTTAATCCTGTTGGTGGTGCCCACGTCAAGATGACAGCGTTGTCACTGGACAGCGTATTAATGGACGATGGAGGACCTGGTAGTTGTACTGAAAAATAGGGTATTTAATCACAAATATGTTCTCCCTGGTAAATAAAAAGAATTAGACGTGTATTAAAGTTCACTAGGTAATGGTTACCGAGCAATATATCAGGACTGAGTGATAGATCGATTCAGTTATCATGGTCAAAAAACCATTATATTATTCGCACTTTACCAATATATATATATATATATATATATATATATATATATATATATATATATATATATATATATATATATATATATATATATATATATAATGTTTAAACCCAACAGCCATTCTGGTTTCCAAAATATAAATTTATTTAAGTAAAATATAAAATCACAACAAAGTGAAAGAATTACAAATAACTTACAATATACTATCAATTTCTCACTAATCCGAAAACTGTTCTAATGTAATCCGAACGAAGCTTCTGCAGTGCTTATGCGTTACCGTGATAACACCACTGATTTAAACAGAAATATTTATTTAAATGTTTTTAATTCTTTGTAATTTCGTATACAAATAATATCACTGAAATCCTTCAACGTTGCACATAATCTCATTAAATTAATTAGATATTCAAGTCTATGAATATGATTACTTAATCCCAAAGTACTGACTATTTGAATCAAAGTTTATCTGCTCTGCTATATCAAACAACATGTACATCACAAGTCCCTCTCTGACTCTTACTAACCCTCCGTATAACTGAAAGAAAAGAATCCGCTGTGCGTATGGTCATTATACAGTGTCCATTTGCTTTGAAATAAACAAATCGGTTTCACTAGAATTTCTCGAACAATTAAGTCTTATTATTTCAACTTAACTCAAACACTCGTTAACAAAAGCAGCAGTGTTATGAACTTCAAATCACACTGAACCAATCAAATGCTAGAGCTCACGTGTTACCACTCTATCGGTCAATTGCACTTTGAAGCACATGCTTTGTTTACGTGACCGCCATTCGTAATCGCGTGTCATTCTGGACCTACTTAGTTGTTGATTTCATCTTAGCGGTCGTCGTTGTCCTGAATGAACGAGATTCACAACAACGAAGTGTACATGTACTTTTACTATTGTGCTAACCAGTGAATTCAAGGATACAAAATATAATTGTCCTATCCTCAGATGACGCAAATAAAGATTATATCATACATTCAATAGATGATACATAATTCCGTAACACATCCCTCCTTAAAAGAAAGAAAGATCAATACTGTAACACTTTCTTCTATTTAATATCAAACAAACATATAATTGATATTGCAAACAAAATAACACAATTATTTATAAAATACTATGCAATACTGTACTTCAATGCACGTAAAAGAGTGTCTGCAATGAAATTGTCTTTGATGTGCCTGACATCGATGTTATATGCTGGTAACATCAGACTAAATCGTAAAAATTGTTTAATTCTTATTCTTGATTCTATTATTGAACGTGTGGGGATTGTGATCGCTGAAGACAATGATTGGTGAAGGATCAGCCCTAACATACACCTCAAAGTGTTGCAAGGCCATCATCAAAGCCAAATACTTCTTCTCTGTCTTGGAATAATTTCTTTGGTGATCATTCAATTTTCTTGACAAATAGCATCCTGGATGCTCCACACCATCAATATCATCCTGTAACAGAACTCTACCAACCCCTACGTCACCTTCATCAACATACATTTTGAATGATTTAGATAAATCTGGAGCTAATAGAACTGGTGCACTTTTGAGTATAACTTATGTTACGAGTCTATGCTCTTAAATAACTAACATAAAAGAGTGAAGACAACAAGATTTGTAAAATTTAACAAATAATTTATTTCCCAAGAATACAAAGTGAAAAATGAGAAAAAAGAACTTACGGTTTAGCGAATTAAATCCAAAAATAATCCAAGAATTAAAATCACAAGTCCTAGTAATAAAAAGTCCTGAATAAAATTCAGTCCATGACCAAAAGAGATTTAAAATTGAAGGCGATTACGTGTCTGTTATAGCCTGCAAGGTACTGATGTGTCAGCAGTCTCTTGTTGAATGAAAGAAATATTATTCCAGGTTTGAATTCAGTATACATTCCAATGAATGTCTTATCCAAGAATTCTGTCAGAGCACTTTTGTATTTCCAGAGAAAATAATCACTTGAATTCAATAATATGAAGAAATTAAAATTCACCCCAAACTGGTCACAACATAATGCAATTTAAAGTGCTAGGTGTTAAAACACAACTGGTAAAATCTTCACAATCACAAAATAATATAGTTCTCTGCTTGACCTCAAGGTCACAATTAGCATTTTCTAGCAACAACCATTACCTAATGAAAAATAACTTTCTTGAATGATCGAATGAGTCTTGTTTATTTTTAACATCATACCTTATAAAATTCACTTTGGAATCCCCAAAACCCTCACCCAAATCAACAAGTTTACGCCTTCTTGTTTACTTGAATAATAATTCGATTAATGAGCTCATACCCATAGAAAATAATGAAGTTATTATTAGTTGTATACATCAATGAAATAAAAAAAATATTTAAAAAAGTCAATCGGGTCAAACAGAACTGAACTCAGTTTTGGACAAGGTCAAGTCCAGTAAACAATGTTATATTACAATAATATATAATGGAATAAAAAAATTAAAACTAACAGACAAACAATTAAATTAAATATGCATAACACTTAAATCTTCATGACATTTGTCTAACCAATGAAACTTGTTCTTCCTGCTCAACATATTGGTCAGGGATTCAGCAATCATAGAGATATTCGAGCAAAATTTCCAATAATAACCAGCCATATACATATTCGCATCAGTTGCTTCTTACTGATAGGAACAGAGAACTCAGAAAAAGAGTTGACCATAAATTCTGTAGGTTTTATTTGACCATGTTCTGCAACATGTTCTTAAAAGTAACACAAGCACGGCAAAAGTCACTTTTACTCAAGTTTAATGTCAGATTCGCTTTGCTGAGCCTTTCGAAAAACTTTCGGGTGGTTTCCATGTAGTCCTTCTAGGTGCTGTTGTTGATGATGACGTCATCGATGTAAGTGTTACAAATGCTTATTCCAGATGTTATCATATTCATCAAACTTTGGAAAGTACTTGGGGAACTCTTTATACCAAATGCAATGGCTTTGTACTGGTAAAGTCAATCTTTAGTCATGAATGCTGAAATTTCCTTTGCCATAAGTGGAATTGGCCAGGATCTCTTCAAGAGGTCAAACGTTGTGGCGTACTTTGCATTCAAATCCTGTCAATACAGTCATCAATTCTAGGAAATGGAAATGAATCTGACTTAGTGACACTTTTTACTCTTCTAAAATCAGTACACTTACCGAACGTCTTATCTGGTTTCGGTACCAGAATACAAGGTGAACTCCAGCCACTTTTACTTGTTTCGATAAAGTCATTTTCCAACAAAAACGGAACTTTTTTCTCCAGATAGTCGTGTTCGAGAGGATTCATCCTATATGGATATTACCCTACTGGCGTTGAATTCACTATTTCAACGTCATGAAAAATCTTATCTGTTTGTGTTGGAATACCTGGAAATAAGTGTTCCCATTTTTTTAGCTGTTTCAGTTCCTTATTCTCTTGTGGCAGCAAATGCAAACTTTTCTAGTCCAGATAGTCCAAAGTTTCAGAATTGCGAAGATTAATCACTTCAAAGCAGCCACTATCTGATTTCTCATCCTCATTCAATTGCTGTGGGTGTGGGGTGCGACAGATGCTACTAAAATAATTGGATAATTTATACGGCTATCTCTGTCACCATTTTCTTTATTTAGCACTTTAATGTGGCAAAGCTGGTTTTGCTTTCTCCTCCCATTAGTAATTGTAATGTTATTCAAGTCACTCACTTTCTTTTCAGTGGTATATGGACTAAATACTTAGCCTGAAGAGAATTTTGGCGTATGGGTAACACAGCCAAAACTATATCACCTGGTTGAAAGCTCCTATGTTTTGTATCTATTTTACTTTTGTCATACCCCAGTTTCATTCTTGACTGGACAAATTGAAGATTAGTTCTTGCCGCTTCGCAAACCTTACACAGCACTTAAATTTAGATATAGTTATGTATATCTATTTTTTGTAACTCCTGGTAATTGATTTTATTTAATTTATGTAAGTTTTATTTCTGGCTGTAAATTGTACAGAATATCTTAAGTTAGATTTTGACATGACCCTGTTAAAGAGCTTAGTATTACATAGGCTCTATAAATAGATGCTTACGTATTTGATGACAATCATTAACATTAATCTTAATAATAAGACTTGATGGCGCTTATGGCTTAATTTCTCATTGGTTGATGGGGTGTCGAAGTTTCTGGAAGAATTCAGTAACTTCCCATTGCTTGGTCTAGATCATGTGAAAGGCAAAGTCAAGTCACACTTAATAGTAAAGTCCGTTACGTGGGGTATATTACGAAATAAAGTCGCAGTAGAATAGGCACATAAAGACAGAAATGAGCAACCAGTTCCATTTATATTTTGGAGTCCTTCTGACTTCTTGTGTTTATGTTGTAAGTCTACAGACGTGTTTTATGTTGTACTTTGATATTATTCGACGGGGAAAATATTTGTTTGGACAGTTCAATGGCAGATAGAAAGTGATCATTATTTGGAATCTAATATCTAATATTATCCTGGAACTGTGATAAATTATTCTAAGGAATTCTGCACAACGCCATCTTAGCAACGTCACAGTTCTTGGAGGACCAATAATTTTCCAGCTTTGAAATTTATAGGTAACTTTTCATTCACTTAGGAACTTTCACAGACCTTACTAAGGATTAGTTTGGATACCCTTCGCAATACTGTAAGTTCCTCTCATATTTTCATTTATAACTTTGATAATTAAATTGCTCGTTACATTTTACGAAATTTGTTGGTTTTGCTTCTTTCTGTTACTTAGTTTATGACAATAAGGTCGTTAGCATAAGTAGTAAAAAAGATTAAGGTTCGACATTTAAGTGGAAAGAAGTCTTCTTTTCAATAATTTCAATGATAACGGGGCAGTATGTCCGAAAAAAAGCTCCTAAGGACTAAACCCTTGAGACTCTAGCATTGACTCCCTTGCAGCAAACAACATCAATTGCGCACCTTCATCCCAATTTTTCCGTGTCGCGAAAGTACTCTTTAAAGCCTGATGAAACCTTTCCAAAACACCTTGACTCTCCGGGTGACAGGAAGAAGACTTGCACTGTTTTTAAACCTAATTCATTCAAGACCTGCTGGAATATACCAGACGAGAAATTAGATCCTTGATCAGATTACGCAGATTTGGGGAGGCCAAGGAGTATTAAAAAATACTTTCACTATGGTGTTAGTTTTGATATTAAATAGAGGCATAGCTTCTGGAAGCCTTTCTGATGCACACATAATTGTCAACAAGAATTGGTTGCCTAACTTGATCTTAGGTAAAGGGCCGACACAATCTACATTAATCTACTAAATGGTTCGTCAAATTCGGGAACAAGTGATAGATGTGCTTTGGGGTATCTTCTGATTGGGTTTTCCTACTATTTAACAAGTATGACAAGATCTACAAAACCTAGAAAAGAGCACTTTAATGTTTCCGCCAGTGAAAGTGATTTAAGATCCTGGGAAAATCTTAAATGACCAGACAATTGTCAGTCATGGGCTAGACTAAGAATTTCCTGTCGATACGATCTATGAACAACAATTTGATAGGTAACTGACCACTCATAACCTGGGGGTACCTCATGTGGTCTCCATTTCCTCATAGGGACCATATACTACAGAAATAACAATTTCCTTCTTTCGCGGCTTCATTTTCACTGAAACAAAGAGGATATTTTTCCTGTAGGACAACTAGTGATTGTTTTTTATCAACCCGATTAGATTTAAGAAATGATAGCCAAACGAGTATCATTGTGATCAATATTTCCTGACTGATCCAAATTAGGAGCAAAAGTGACCGCGTTAAAAGCCTGAGCCAAAAAAGTGTCCGCTAATGGAATAATATCATGTTCAACAACATCATTCTCAAGAACATAACTTCCCATAGTTTAGAAATTGTGTAAGCTGGATGTAAGCCAGGGATTTCTACTTCGATAGGATCAACTCGTTGATCCATGCAAGGCTTGTTAGTTACAAGTGGATTAGCCACTACCTTATATCCACCTAGGTCAATACCTAGTAACAAATGAACGCCACCACTGGACGAAGAGGTTTGCGCTCCTTTAATCAGCGGTCCCAAATTTATTCTGATGGCACATTATCACAATTGAGAGGAATGTTAACATTTCCACAATGTACTCCCTGTCTTAGAGCACCTTCTTTAGATGAAGACTTCTCAGAAAATGGCAAAGTATTTAATAAACTCTGAGATGTTTCTCTGTGTCCCAGTCTCTTACTAAGAGTAGCCTAACCTAAATCACTAACCAGTGATCCTGTGTCACCAGCAAGTGATACTGAGGCACCTGCAAGTGACAATGAATCCTTCTACATGAATGGTTCGTCAATCTCCATTACAAAATCAGACTGGAGTAAGCTAACCGTCACACCGGTATCTCTTTCAATACATGGCCGCGACCTTGACCTCTTAGAACAAGAGCATTTGGGACTGCTATGTAGAATTATGTTGTCTATTTTTCACCCTAAAGCAGTAAGTAATTATGTGCCCCTTCATCTTCTCAGAAATTTGATTCTTCACTGCTACAACAATGTCAGTTTTGTAAGTAATCAAACGAGGTTGAAATGGTTTCTTAACCAAAACCTACTGAGATGAAGATTTATTTACAAACTGAACCTCGTGAATTAAAATATCATCAGCTTTACTAGCTGTCTTCTCTAAAGTCTCAACCCCTTCCTCATCAAGGTATACTCTAATGTCACTACTGACACAAGCCTTGAACCCTTTAATCAGTACAACTTATTCAAGATTATCATATTCTCTGTCAACCTTTCTGGATGCACACCAGCTAGTAAAAAAAAGTTTTTTTCCATGCAATCTCTAGACGAGTCTGTGTAGTTTCCATTCTAGAATTTCTAAATGTTTTGACGATAGGTCTCAGCCACCATCTCATGAGCCTTCAAGACATTTTCTTTGACCACATCGTAATCAGCAGTTTGTTCGGAAGAGAGTACAACATCAGTAGTAAACACACTGCTATAATGAGGTCCAATAATCTTCCGGCCATTTCAAATTCTCAGCAACTTTCTCAAAACTGATGAAATATTTGTCTACTTCCTTGTCTCTAAAAGAGGAACCTGTCTGACATGTTTGGCCAGATCAAAAATATGAACATTTACTTCCATGAGAGTGCCCCTTATTGGCCAGTTCCAATTCCATTAATCTAAATTCCCTTTCTCCATTCTCTTCCTGTCTGTCTGTTTGTCTGTCTCTCTCACTCTCTCCTTCTTCATTTGCATTTGAATTTTCTGCAGTTTTCTCTCTTTCTCTATTTCTCTCCTCCTCTGTTTCTTGCATTTATCAATCTTCCTTTCTCTCTAGTTGTTCTATCTCCTTCTTAGTTTCCTATATTTCACTAATCCGGTCTCTCTCTCTCTCTCTCTCTCTCTCTCTCTCTCTCTCTCTCTCTCTCTCTCTCTCTTTCCTTTCGTTATCTTTCTCCTTTAAAATTTTTTTAGCGTCTCTTGCCGAAGCTGAAGTTGTATTAAGCCTATTTCTCTTCATCCCCTGCTCTAACCAGAGAGAGTCCTCTTTAACAAATCAAAAATACTGTTATCGAAAACTTTCTGGTTCACCAAATAATCTTTAAGGAGATTTTTGATTTCCTGTTTTATCCAAGAAGGCCCGCATCAGCAAGATCATAATGGTTGGCAAGTTCAAGCAACTCACCCTTTTTTAAGGATTCTAATTTCTCCTGGCTATGATCATATATAACATTCTCCACATTGGAAGTCATGATGAAAGTTGATTGGCTTCACGATTAATTTCCAAGTTATGAAATTAAAATACCAAAGACACTCAAATTTCAAACAATGAAATTCAACAAACAAATCTTCTGAAATATTAAAAATCTCTGAAATATTAAAACTTCGAAAATATCTAAATAAATTCAAATCCTGCAAATATTCAAATTATATTCCATTTCGGACAAGTTTCCCAATTATCCGCTACTTCTAGGTGCTTAAACGTAAGTAACAGGACAAGGGAAACCAAACAAGCAAGCAAGTTTCCAAAACAGAAATTTATTTAAACAAACCTAAAAATCAAACAAAATGAAATAATTAAAAATAACTTACAGTATATATGAGTTCCTAAAATGTAATCCCAATAATCACAATAATATTTTCTCACTCATCCGAAAACTGTTCCAGGGTATTACGATTGAAGCTTCTGTTATTCTCATGAGTTACCGTGATAAAACACCACTGAATTTAACATTATTATTAATCCGAAAATTTTTACTTCCATGTAATCTCGTATTACGTGACCGAAATTCATACTCGAGTGTCATTCTTGACCTACTTAGTTGTTGATTTCAACTTAGCGATCGGTCTTGTCCTGAATGAACGATATTCATATCAAGTAAGTGCACAGTACTTTTACAATAGTTCTAACTACTGAATTAAAGGATTTAAAATATAACTCTCTTATTTTCAGGCGACGTAAATAAAAATTATATTATAAATTCAAAAGATAATACATAATTCCCTAACTAACTAACTAACTAACTAACTAACTAACTAACTATATATATATATATATATATATATATATATATATATATATATATATATATATATATATAGCATTTAAACAATGTGTAACCTGAAATATAATGCTTGCTATACCTACTTACTTGACGTTATCATTAAGTGAAACCTTTTCCCTGGTGCCCATATGCCACTATTAAATGTCACGGCCGCATTACTGTCACGGTGTACTACAATATTTCCCTCTTCTTGTGCATGACAGAATCGTCCCTTGTTACCAATTATGACGTAGTCTTCAATACACGGTTTACTGTCAGACACCATCAACTGAAGGGTAACAAACATGATCCTAAGGAAACACGTGTCTTTGGTGGATAATATCCATTGGCAAAGGACTCCAGTATTGTAATTGCCTCCCGTTTCCGGATATATCAAAGATGTTGATGCTGAGGGATTCAGCCAAAGTGTTCTGCCACAACCTAAAAAATACCCAACCACCTTATTTTTTTCAATAATGTGTTTTCGACTTTCTATGTCAGCAAAATACCTTTATTACCTTTATTTTCTTATTGTTTCTTCAGGAATTGCAATGGACTGATCCAAATCGTCCACGAATAATGAATCATTCCTACCTTTCATAAGACACAGTGAAGAACTGGCCATATAGTGAGTGTTTTGATTTCCAACAAGTCGACCTATGCGACTTTAAAGTTTGGCCTAATAATGGAATATTCCTCACGGTCCGGGCTCAGTCAAAGTTATAATTCAAACAAGAATGAAAAATATAAACATAAGTCAAGAACGAGATAATTCATACATATTTTTAAAGCCTTGCATTCAATGCCAAAGCAACATATACAACAGGCAGAGTTCATCAAAAAAGCACAATACGTCGCCTCTCTACTTCTATCTTGCTAAGGAGTTCATCTTATAATTATTTTTAAAGAACTGGAATGTGGGTCTTGTTCCGTTGCTGCGGAAAATTTACATAGAAGATAAATTGTACCAGCCCCATAAACCGATTAGTTGTGAAGCATACAACTGCAAACTAAATTAGGAATTTGGTGTTTGCGTGACCATATGTTTTGTCAAAATTTATTCATAAAAATATACATACAAAACGAAAGAGATAAATAGATTACCTATCCGTGCATATCTGGCTGCAGATGGATTTCCTAATCCGACCTGATTTTGGGCTTGAACTTGAATCTTGAACAGCCGCCCCTCTTGACCATCAACAGGTATCAGGGAGAAACGTGAGCCATCTGTTACATATTTCATTGTGATCCTCAAATCGGGCAAAATGGAATACGACACAACATACATCGTAATTGCGTCATTTGGTTCCATTGGCGGATCCCACGTAACTATAACATGATGTTTTGCCACTTCAATAGTAACATTTCTGGGAGGAAATGGGACAGTTAGACCTGAGCAAAAAGACAGATTTTATTGTGATGATTTGTATCGCATACAAATTAAAAACAGAACTTGATGGTGCAATACTAATGAAATGAACAAAACGAATGACGAAGACACATATTTAGAAATCGATTAACTCCTGTTGCTTCAAAAGGATAAAGATCAGTTGGTCAGAAGTAGTTGGAAGCTTTATCTATAAATGAAAACAAACGTTTATTGTTTCAAGTTTCACTATGCTTAGTATCTTCACCAATATTTAAAGGCGCATTAGCATCATGTCTTTAATATTAAGAAAGCGACTTGCCAGGATGCGATCTGTTAATGTTGCTCAAATTTTGTTTAGTGTTGTTTGTTGTTGTTCTTGTTTTCTTGTGCAGAGCGTACGGCATAAAGTGGCTTGAATGCTTTTCTATTTTAAGTGAAGGCGACCATGTCTGATGACTTTCTGTCAAATGTGATAACATTCTGTGAAGACGTTTTAAAAGGAGTTAATAGTTTTCTATCTTAGCCATAAAGGCAATATTTAATGGTGAGTCGGCATTTAAGGCATATTTTGAAAGTCCTTTATGTCAGGATGGCTTGTCTCAAATTTTGTCAAATTCTGTATTTTGAGCCGTTTTGCAGAAAAGGTTCATTAAAGATGTTTCTATATATTAAAGCATGTAACGATGGTCATATGTGAAGACAAATTATCATAATTTATAAAACCTGAAATTCTATTTATACCAGAATGCTACCTACAAAATGTTTTTAGCAATTTCTGAGGAGTTGTTGTTATTGTAAGTTTAACGTGTGTGTGTGTGTAATACGTTAATATACTTTGAAATTCAGCAAAAGTCTCAAGCCATCTGTGAATCTCATTCTTTTGTAACTGGAAGCTGTACAAATTTAAACGCTAAATATCATAACACAAAATAAATAGTTTATAGTAAAAAAAAAATTCTCATCACAGCTGAAATTGTGGATTAAAGCTTAATAATTTCAGCTCAGTCTGAATTTAAGTTTGAATACTTCTATTTGATTTAACCGTTTTATAGTTTTCTCGCAACTCTGAAATGCAATAATCTGAGATTCAATGAATATATATTTGTTAAAAAAAATCTTAATTTTTGGACCAAGATTTCTTAAATTTATTTTGATGCTTTGTTGCGCTCAATTTTGCTCCTGATTTTTGGTCTCCCTTTATTTTTCAATTTTGTAATCGCTTTTGCGAAACCGTTTTGAAAAATCACATTTCTATAATTCGATAATTCTTTAATTCTTTTTTTTTTTCAGATACTTTAACGACTAGCATCTTACATGGGTAACTGAATTATCGTCAACATATAACAGTCTGTCATTTTCTCAAGGGAGGCGCCATGTTTTTGTTTACATTACGAGAGAGGTCTAAAAGTAGCACTCGCTACGAAAACGATGGAGAGAAAACAATTAGTTTGAAGAGTCAACTAAACATTAAGGAGTTGATATTGATTACCTTTCAAAGTTTAATACACGGTACTAAAGTTTTAAAGAAAGCACTCAGATAAATGTTCTAACAAGGATAGACAAATATATCACCTTCGAAGAAAGAAATTCAATTTATAGTGTATTTGTATGGTCCGTTTCATTTTTGCTTGCTCGAATCGTATTTTTGCAGAAAGGTGAAAATAAACTTGATATTCTTCATCCTAATTTTGACATTTGTATTGGATGTTTACCTAATTTCATATGAAGATTTATTTAGAAAAGCAAACTGAAGCACACTGCACCTTCGCAGGATTGTAATGTCTGAACAAGACAATCGGACGTAAGCAGTCCGATAGTATTCTCCTTGTTTATGATAATATATGTACACTGCTGAGAGAAGATTGTGGGTCTAGTATCGTTAACCCTAACAATTTACAATATCATACTACATCAGATATATTTATTTGTGCAGACAGACGAAATGAAGTTTGCAACACGATTCTTGTTTATACAGTGGTCATTTCAAATCATATTTCGCTAAACAGTAAATGCGACAATTAGCAACTTCATAACAAAAATTAGAAATAAGCGTAGTCTTCTCCCAAGAAGAAATTTTTCAACATGCTTTGTATATCTTACTACCAAACTTGTCTTCGAAATATCATAGCGGTGTAAGTTTGCGATAATATCTCAAAAAGAAAACTATTGTTACCTCCGTCTCTAATAAGCATATATAAATAGAACCGCAGTTTCTACCACATTTTATTCCATACCTATACTGTACTCGAAGAATTCAGAAGAAACAAAAAAGAAAAGATTTTAGGCAATTATATTCATTGCCGATATATCACATTATGGATGCCATTGCTGTCAGGTACATATGTAGATTATTGTTGCTTATAAATGAAGTATAACTAAGTCATGTCATGAGACAATCCATCATATGGGAAAATTAAATAAGATACGGTTGACTCTTCTGTAGTGTCTTTTTTCACAATACATACACAAATACATTGTAAAATATGTCTTGCTGTCACGCCCGTGTATTAAATAGGGCATATACAGCTTCCAAAAACGCTATATTTAACCCATAGTATCTGAGATAATATTTACGTGTAGGTGTATGAATAAAATGCAAATGCATCTGTTTTGATAAAATATAGATACTTAATTAATATCGGTATTCGCTTTCCACCAGCAATGAAGAAAGCTACCATATATGTTACAGTAAATAATCATAAGCGAATTTCCTGTCCATCTCATCAGAGAAGCACAATTATCTATGTCCACTGACTTACTAACTCTCTCTCTCTCTCTCTCTCTCTCTCTCTCTCTCTCTCTCTCTCTCTCTCAAGAAACAATGCTGAGCTTTTCTATTTAACACTTCAGTTACGTTTAAGGGTGTAATCATGTGGTCGAAAATGAAGACTGGAAATTTTACTGGACAAGTTCTAAACATTCCCCACACACTAAATAATTGTAAGGTACCAATTATATTAGTTCCAAGCTGATTTTGACATTTAAGTGTTTAAGATAATGTTCCCGTTTTAAATTTTAGTTCCATTCTGGCAGAATATTTAAGTGTTTCAAATAATTTTGTCGTTCGGTGTCTATGTACCTCAATTATTATACAAGTCTTTACAGCAGCCAGAATGCATCTAAATTTAGCATTATTTAGAATAAACACTTCCATTTGCTGGCAAGATTACAGTGGCTTAAAGCCTTCAAAATAATGAAGATTAATAAGATTTGTATTTCGTTTGAATTCCAGGCGCCTCCTCAACTGTTACTTATTCACAATGATCGTAACGATTTAGGTCTGAGTCCTTGAGGAAGCAGGACAAATCGCAAAAAGGTGCAATCCAATACCTAGCAACGAAAATATCTTCCTTTGTTATAATTTGGTCTCAAAATATTAAAATGGTGTCATTAGCACAATGTTGAGACAAAAAAGAAGGCTGGAGTTCGATTAAATATATTTGCAAGCTAATTGACTCAATATCCAAAAATAATTATAATTAAAATGTTTTTCAAATGAAAAATAAACTTGAAAAAAAAACTTTTAATCTCTTCCATGACATGAACAAACGCACAAATATTAATTAGGTATACATATGTTATCTCCCCTGACTATTTTAAATTTAAATATCTGAGAATGTATTTTTTGCTATGTGTCCTGTTTCCTAAATAAATTTGCAAGCTCTAAAGAAGCTGAAAAAAAATCCACTGTGCATGCTCCAGAAAAATGTTTTCCTTCATTGTTTTGTAGAAGATATGAGTGGAAATGTTGACATCAGCCGACAAGTAAATAAGGAATGTTTTGAACAGTGTATGTCCGAGTTCCATCCTAATAGATCAATAGCTTCCAGTCAAAGATTATGGCAGAAGAAAGCATTACCTGTGGTATAGCCCGATCTGTCGGCCGATAAAAATAGTATGAAACGGACAATCTACTCAAAATATGGCGACTGAATTGCGTATGTTTTGAGAAACGGGCTTAGTAGAAAAGTTAATAAGACTGCTCAGTCTTTATTGCTTGGTACAGTGCAAAATAAATACATAAATATATACATCACGAAATTACCATTTGTGTACTTGCAAAATATTATACGAGTCAAATTGCCCTGATTCTATAAGGTGCGTTACAAAGCAAAATATATTATACGAGTTTCGTGTTATGGTATTGCAAGCAATTGTCTATGAGTGTTTCAATGGTATCACACCAGAAAATCTTGAAGTGGATAAACTGAATAAAAACAACACAGATAATGGAATCGGAAATATTGGATTAGTCACACTAAAGGCAAATTACACGTGGAAGCGTAATGGAGACGCTAGCTGATTTAACACTCTGCCACCAGTTGAAGTAAAACATTTGGAAACGCTAGAACAATAAATATTTCCGTATCTATCAAAAGCTGAAAAATCCTTTGGGACTCATAGTGGTGTCATATTTTCTTGCTGTTTATTTTTATATCAACAATGCTAGCTATACTTTGAATGTCGCGTAAATCCAAATATTAAGAAGTCTTGGCTATGTTTTAATGAAAATCATATATCGAATGCTTAGAAAGCGTAGGGACGGTGAACCAAAGGAAGACAGGCATATTAAGTCTCACACTTATTTTTACTTCTGTTTATAGCAACACGGTATTTGTCAAATATTTTTCTCGAGATAAAATCAGAGTCCGCCACAAGCTTATCCCACCGCACTATGCTGTCTATTAGTTCTGTGTTTACAATTTTCTTATATTCTCCATGGTCTTACCAAATATAGTACTGTGCCTTAGTTTGAAAATATCTAGCTCAAATTCATTTGTCGCGGAGGCTCTAATCTGTGTATTGAAATCAAAAAGATTTCAACCAAGCGTTCTGTTGAATAGTATCACATCACGAATTCGGATCAGTCTCAATTTAGATCTAACCACTGCCTTAGATTTTTGCAACGACCAAAAACTCCGCATATTGTCCAGCAATTGTTTGGATTAATTTTGAAATCTTAACGTTTGCAACGCTAAATATTCCTTGAACACTACAGATTTAGCAAGTCATCGACTACTGTCATACTTTCTGGTACTATGTAATAGTCACTGTGGGCGACATTTGCTCAACAGGACATTCTAGATCGCCTTCCAAATGAAGCGGTGTCATCGCCGCTACGTAATATTGGTCTTGCAAATTTTTCTACAATCATCCAAAAAACATCACCAACAGTAAGAGTCTGCGACATGACCATGCCATAATCGCTGTATTCTTTCAGACACGTAATTGTCTCCTGCGCCTCGTCGTATCCTGGCAGATATGTATTTCTGCCCACAGCGTGTCTTGTTGAAGTTACTGAAATTCCACCTAGAATTTCTTCCTTTAAAGTGAAACATATCAATATCAGAGACAAGTTCCGGCTGAATTTTTGTCAACTTGAGTGCAGCATCCCACGACAGTTCTGGGAAAGAATAATACTAAGCTGGCTCTAAGTTGTAATATGACAGAGATCATGAAAGTTTTCAAGGACAGCGGTATGCAGCAGCATGTCTGTTTTCAAATACAAATTATGATACTCGCCAAACATTATTATGCCAAATCTATTCCAAGCATCAGTCGCGGGGGCGTAGTCTTTACCAGTAATCGAACATTTAAACGCAATCTCATCCAATGTTTCCCATGAAGTCATGAAGTTATGTGGATACGTTCCTTTGCAAGTTAACCGAGTAAGCTTGTCGTCATCAAATTCTTCTGCAATATATTCGAATACTACTTTGTTTGAGAATTGTTCATAAATTGCAGGTTGTTAATAAAACGCAGCTCGCCCAGAGAAAAGGACACACATTTTTCTACGTTATTTTGGATGCACTTTTTTCTTTCTTCTCGAACTTTCCAAAGTGTATCACTTTGAAATACGAGTCATATTCACGAAGATTACGAAAAACAATAGGAATAAATTATGGCTTCCTTAAACGCTGGTTGCATTTGTTATGCGAATCACCGAGATGGCGTAGATTGTAATAATAATAATAATAATAATCTCGAACTTTATCATCGCCAAATGACTGCTAGCAGATCCAACACCAGTTATAACACCAGATATAGTTTCATTGGCTTGCTTAGCTGATGGCTGACATAGACAACTTGAAAGAGTAGCATATATTTTATTATTCTAATATTTTATCGTAGATTATTTCTTTGGGTCGCCTGAGATAGGAACAAGCAATGATTCAGAATCAGCATATATGCTTAACGGGGCATTTGTCATTTGGTAGAATTAATTAACTTTCAATATGTTATTAATTTTTATCAAGAATGATAGATTTATAGACGTTGATACAAATCTCTGCCGTGCTACAAAAGACGTTCTTCTTTGGAAACACCATGGTGACACTTGCTGCAATAGTATTTCTTGCACTTATGCTTATTTTACAGCACAGTCAGTATCCCAGTAAAATCTTTTAACAAAACATAGTGAACTTCTTTTGTGTTTGATGGCGTCGCGTGGGAGTAGACCAAACGAGTCAAAATAATCTGCGTCTTTTCTATCTGGTTTATTCACAATGGCCACCCAGTATGTTACAGAGTCATCAAATAATTTTCTGTTTCCTACGCAGCCCTCATCACGAATAATATTTTTGCCAGCGTGTTCTTTGGTCAAGACGTTACCAAAATAATTTTATGTCTTTAAGAGCTGATTCAATCTCAAAGTTACTTAATGGCATTGTTTTTTGGGATATCGCCTAAAATGTTTTCCTAAGAACGATGACAACAGCGCGCCTGCACTACCGATACCAAATGGACGACATCACCTTGTTTCTTATGTTGAGCTGCAGACAAATTAAGTAGTATGTCTTTCCTGGCTGCGTTTTGTTGTTTTGTTTGGAGTTTTTTTTGGGGGGGGGGGAGTTTGTGGGGTTTTTTTCACTTTGTTATGCAGGCATTTTGTCAGACTAAGCTTGTCACCGTCAGATGATATATGATGTGCTGAAAGTTTTGTTGACAGAAGACTGCATACGAAAGTTGCTACCGCAAGTTTCTTCTTTGTGCTTCAAATACAGATAGACTAATCTTTTGATACGGCACTTCTGTGTAGAGTGTTCAGTTAAAAATCTAAGCAAAAATGGCTTGTCTTCTGAGTCAAAGTTCTCTGCAATTTACCGCCTTTGTTGTGGTACATTATGGTGTTACGTCCACTTCAAAATTTGCCATAGAATCTGTTGTGCGTTCCATGTGCTTAGAAACATAATAATGAAATATAAGATTCAAGATTGCGATTTCTCCGATATTTATTTGAGTTCGGTTGTCGACTACCTGATAGTTTTGCATAGCTTGGTGAAGCACAAAGTAGGCTCTCGAATATTTTTATTTAGCGAAGTATAATTACAATCGACTTTACGCTCCGGATGCTGTCTACTGTTACTCTGACAGTATTTCTAGTCAAACCCATGTTGTCAAATATAAGGCTGTTTGTTTCCTGGTTTTGATCTCGCGCAGCAAGTTGGAACGCAACAAAATATGTCTTGGCAACTCGCTGACTATTTTCATATTTACAACTGATTGCACGGGCAGATGCATTATGCTTTCTGAATCGAAAAAAGATATTATCCTATTCCAGTGCGTGAAAAATAGGAGTTATCTTTTTCATCTAGAGAAATAACTTAGAATAAATTCCAGTCACAATATTGTGCTTTCAAACTGCTGGATGGTGACAGGGAGTTGCATTTATTACTAGTTGGCGTCTCGAAGAATCAAATGAGTTTTTAAAATAACTCGGCCGCTCTATATGCTAGCACGGACGTAATATAGTATATTGTGTACACTTATAGCATTGCAAATACTGGCAAAACCGAAATACTTTATTTCATGTTGCTTTAATACGTTATTTATTTGACAATAAACGTAACGAAACAGAATTCAAAGGCGTGCTTGCCAACACATATTATGACTGCATTTGCACTTCAAGGGATTGTGTTTAAGTAGTTTATTTTAAATCCTGCCGCGTTTAAGTCGGACGCTGATATGATTAATCTTTTTGTCCATTGTTAATATGAGAGTGAACAAGGTGCAAGACGAACTTGATGATTATAAGGTAAAACAGTTTTTAACGACGAAACAAACACTAGACACAATAATGGAAACCAAAACAATAAAACGCCAAACAATGTATGTGCGCAAATGAAGCAAAGAAGCAAAAGACCGTAACGATGATCACGGCTGTATGCACTGCAAGTCAAACGTAAAGCATAAAAATAAAAGACAACTGCGGAGAAGTGTCGGCAGAATATTTTATAGAGAACTTGGCCTACAGTATGATCATGTAGGAATGATTCAGCGGATAATGGTCTGGTCTGATAAATAAAATGAAGAACCAGATTTAACGATGACGATGAGCACGATCCTGAGAATGCAAACCAGCAGAAATTTCACAACCTGACTCCGAAGGAGAAGCAGAAATTTAACGTCCAAAATCTGAAGCAGAAATTCCACAACCTTGGCCGCCGCAGCCACAACCAGAGCAGCCGCAACCAGAAGCAGAAAAGTTACAACCAGAGAGAGCGAAAGACAAACAGAGAGAGAGAGAGAGAGAGAGAGAGAGAGAGAGAGAGAGAGAAAGAGCAGCCACAAAAAGATGAAATTGCAGCAGCTGGTGGATAGGTTGTTGAGGCTTAATATCATATACCCAGACAGAGAACTGATAACTAACGTGCATGATGATAACGTTCACGAAGAAGCTCTTGAATACATTGTACAGTTAATAACAGAAGAAAAATTAGCTCTTGTTTAGTGACAAGATCACAGTCATTGATCTTCTCAGTGACAAATATTATGCATGCGAGGTTATATGCTAGCAAAACAAAACTGTTGCAAACTTCTTAGACCGGCTAGTAGCCCTGTTAAATCTTTTAGTTCCACAGCAGACAGGGAACATATCGAAATCGGCTAATCAATATGCCCCCCGATCATTAGTTTGAACGGCTTTCGATAGCTGATTTCAGACTTATCTATTCACAACCTTGTAAATTCCTGCAACCGCCGGGGCGGTTTTCACATCGAAAGATGAACCTTGCATGCTGTTTCAAGATCCCGAAAATGACTTTGGTCCGAATGTCACGACTTAGTGAGCAACCCAGTGAGACATGAAACCTTTCGACAGCTTTTTATATATAATCTTCAATTTATTGAGAAATAAGTACTATCCTACGTTTCCGTGTTTGTGATTAGGCCGATTTGCACATTTTTTGTTTACCTGAAAATAGACCCGCAAATCAATGGAAATAACTAGTGCGCGCCTTTCCTCAATTTTTTGTAAAATCATAGTATAAAGATCATCATCTGTCACTTGTCCGCCATCATTTTTGTGTAGAAACAGAATGTAGGCAACTCTAAATAGTAATAGGGATAAAGTGTGGATGATCCTTGCAATAACGAAAATGTTAAGCCCATAGCGACTTTTCACTATATTACTATGATGCCAGTAATTGGGTTTGTTTAAAAATATTTTTGCATGTATTCATGTTGAACCATTACTAGTTAAAGACAGGCCTGGTAAACTTGCAACAGGCTTTGTAATGTTTATTGTTTGACCATTAAGAAATTGTGTTGAAAGCAGAAAGATGTGTACGCGGATTGTGCTTCCTAGTTTTATTTACTTTGTTATGCCGAATTAATTTTCATTTATTTAGAATTATACAAAATTTTAATAAAATACATGTTATAAAATTAATAATTCCTAAATATATCATGTCTGAGCTAAAATGACTACCTTACAACATCTGGAAGTGTCCCATAAAGCTGTATTCAAGTAAATGTAAAATGTGCTTTCTAAGCAGAGGTGATAAAAGCAAGGACAATACCACGCAATGGCGCGCATATGCCACACCTAGACTGGCCCACCATCTTTCTTGGCGGTAGCTCGGGTAGCTTCCTTCCCCGTGTTGTTTTAGTTCCTGTATAAATATGGACATGACAATTACCCACACATTTGGTTAGATTTCCAAGAACTATGTTATGCAAGATTTTGCTGTGAAATCACTTTGATTCCTATGACTGAATCTCCTAAATTATAACCTCTTATATCCCTTGACAGTTCTTTCAGACACATGAAATGTCAGACTCGATATAAGCCACGGTCAGGTTATACACGAAATAATTTATTATCACACATTTTAAATCGTGAATTTTGGTGTCCTCAGTTCTTTGGGGTTTTCTAAGGACACCCGTTTTAAAACCTTTTAGAAAATTTCAGAATCGCATGACTCTGCAGTTTATCTACTTTAGACATAATCTACCGCTAAAATCCTTATTGGCAGACTGACTTATCGTCCACCTTGTTTGTTACCAATAATAGTTTGGTCTAAAAAAAGCACCCACTGAAAAGGTCACAGGGGAAAAAGATATACTATCAAACTTCTGCTCCTTATTTAAGAGCTGAAGTTAATTACCTATCAAAGTTTGATACAGGTTTCCAAACTTTGATAGAAAACATTCAGACACATGATATATCAAGAATAGGCAAACACGTTCCCAGCTAACACACAACGTTTTCACAACGTTGCTGTATGGTTGTATTTTGGTTACGTGGGAAAATAACGTTTTGGCAACGTTGATAAAACGTCACACATGAACATGATCTTAAGTAGTCCTCTGACCTAAAAGATATAGTATATTACAAATGGTATGTATGTGCATTGATCCTAATAGAATGGACAAGAAATAATATAATTTTTACAAAGGTAATATATAACGTGTTTACAAAGTTGTACCAATGTTGTGGTTAACTTTACAGTGTCAGGGGGAACAATCATAGTTTCGTAGTTTATTCATTTTTATTTTCAAAACCAATAACTATGAGAAGGTTGCAACTTTTGTAGGAAAATATTTTACTCGTCGGCTTTTTTTGATTACAAACATGAGGTACTGTCATTGCCTTGACAATATTCTACGTATCTACGAACCGAAGTCTAGCTCATCCTGTACCGACCGAATCGAAGTTGTGGCCACAGGGGTTTGTTACAAATAAAATTGGGAGCCTAACCTGTAATAATATAACACATATTATTACAGGTTAGGCTCCCAATTTTATTTGTAACAAACCCCTGTGGTTAGGCTAACATTAGGTATCACGGTACCAATTGTTTTTCCATAGACCTCAATGCTAATGTTTTGTGAAATAAATATACTTTCTATCCTACCTCAGCATGCATGTCAGCCATTGTCACAGAGAACAATGTTAGATTGTCAATTTGACAAGGACAGAACCAGGTACTCCATTGCATTTAAGAGAGATAACTCTGCTGGAACTAGACAGGGGTAAGAGTTATCTAGTTACACCTGACACATTTTCAGTCATGAGTACCACATTTTAAAAAAATCATAAAAAATACAAAATGTGATATAGTTATGAATTAACATAATCTCACATGTTGCCAAGAGGCGCAACATTTTTTAAGCCTAACAGAAAGTACAACCCTTACATAATGCACCAATCACAGCTAGTTTTGTGATTTATTTCTGAATGCAATGTTCCTACACCTTAAGCTCCGCCCACCTGGGGTTGTACAATTGGTACCGTTATACCAAGATTTCGAATCACGCGCGCTTAGGTCAAGAGCGTAAGATTTATCGTTCTTGACCAAAACATTTTTTTTTTTTTTAAAATAGCAAGTAATACAAATATAAATCAATCACAAGTGAAATTTAAATGAATTTATGTTAAGACATGTATACATATGCTGATATACATAGATATGAAAAAATAAAACGCATATTAAGGTAATCAAATTTTGATAATTACTGACATGAATTACAGTTGTAAATAATCTAATAGTGGCATGTTTTCAGTGATAATGTACATGAGCTTTTTTCGATCAATAAACACAGCACATATGAATAACATCTGTCATTAGCTATGCAGTATATTTACTAATTCATAAGATGGAAGAACTTGTTTACATTGGAAATTGATGGGTCTAGGTCAGTTGTGTGATTGGGGATTTGACTTAAATGTAATCTTTTATTTCATTTACTACTCTCTAAATATGAGTAAGTCAATTATACACTGTATTCATGAATTTAATTCTAATCTAAGGTAGTATAACTGTTTTGTGTTACAAAATGTTGGGTAATTTGTGGCAGTAAAATAAAAATGCATTTTGCAGCATTTCAAAACATTTGTACAGTGCACATCAGACTCGTCACTTCAGTTGATAATAGTCTTGTCATCTTGTAGACATTATAAATGTTAGTGTGCAATACTAACGTCATATACATTGAGTCGACACCAACATTTGTTTGGAAATGGAAGATTATGACATGAAAGCATAAGTTTGTGTTGCTCAGACACTGATTTCTGAACATTGCGAGATGTGTAATTAGTTAAATTATAGGTCATAAAACATACTGTACAAGACTTGTGCATGTAAACAATATTTACAATGGATTCTTTTTGCATTGATGTGTCTACTCTGTTCATGATTCCATTGGGTTTTTTATTTTCCTTTATTAGGTATACCAGTGTCACCTCTAAGTCTGACGCCAAAACCATCTACATTGAATGCAACTTTACAGATGTGGGTATGTGAGAAAGCTTGCCAGTAGCTTCTCGTGGGTCGGTGGTTCTTTCCGGGGTTTTCCCGGGTTCTTCCTCCACCATTAATACTGGCCGCCATGTATAGCCTATCGTGTGCTGAAAAAGGGCGTTAAACCCTACAACAACAACAACAACAACAACAACAGATACCAGTAGTGAAACAACACGTCCAAGGAGTGACAAAATACAGGATTCCAGTGACAGTAAGTTTTATTTTTTTTTTTCAAATAAATTGTACAAAAAGCATGTATTTCATTTCGTAAATATTTTTCATTGTTAAACCTGTTCACTGTACAGATCTTTACAAGGAGTTATTAGCAATGATTTTGATCTTTCAAAACAGATGCTTATAGTATCATAAATCTCTTAGAGATTTCCAGCTCAGTGTACTTATGAAACTGGACACAATTATTGAGAATCAGCAGGTGCAGCTGGCCCTCCTAAGGAAAGTTTTAATTAACACACAAGGCCCAGACACAGAATGTACAGAAGAAATTCTCTGCAATACCATGTGATTCAGTGGAGGAACTAGAGGGCCTTTGCCAGAGGATGGAGGAGAATCCAGAACTCTCTAAGAAGATGGTAATTCGGGGCCTTATTTTCTCAGATAAAACTGTTATCGTGTCTATAACCTTTATTTACTGTTGTGAACCTCAATATGCATCTTACAGGGTTTGTGACCGTAATGGTGAAAATAAAGGTTAATTCGCCGGACTGGATTCATGCGATGGTCGTCCGAGAGTTATGCGTTGGTACGTTACTGTTTTTTGAATGGATATATGTAGTTTTTCAGTCTTCTTGCGATGCTGAAGCGATAAAAGATGCGTGAGAAAAGTCGAATCGAGCGGAGGGTTGTGGTCACGCTTGCATTCCTTGTGTTAATTTATAATACCGATAAGGTGATTTCATGTTGTCAGAAATTTCGTCGTGCTTTATTGATAAAACTGCAGACTCCTGTGGTATGCTTCAGTCAATATGTTCATTTCTACATACAGACAAAATGAAGCTTACAGACTAACTCTTATGCAGCAGACGTTTGAAATCTTACTACTCTTACAAAATGTTGAATTTATCTGGCTGTCTATATTTGATCTGGCACTCAACCTAACTGCAAACATACATACATGCTAGCCTTTTGTTAAGTATAACAGCATAACAAAACAACTACTGAAGTCCAAGCTCATATTTTAGTCAATGAAGTCTTTATGAAACTTGATTTCCTTACCTTCAAAAGAAATACACATGGCCCATAGACACAACTGAAATTTATAGACTCTCATCTTTTTGCATATCGATTGCACACTTGTCTATCAACTGTTCGGCACTGACGTAGCACTTCAATACGCTACCTCAGATCACAAATATTATTTCCAGGTACAAACATACGTAATTCTATAAAAATGCATTACTTTCGGTTTCGGTTCGGGGGGGGGGGGGGACGGGGTGGTATAGGCTTGTAACAAGTTTAGCATTTATTGAACAACACTAATAACATTGCACTTTGCCACCAATTTTACATCTACTGTTTCTAGGACAGTAATGTAATTTCAAACATTTTCCGGCATATGCATGGTATAGGGCACTAAAGAGATTTGTTAAAATATAAACATGTCTTAATTCTAGTCCAGTCAATGGAAGTAGTGTAGTGGGACGATATAGCGACAATTGGAAAATACATTACGGACCCCACCCCACCCCACCCCCACCCGCCACTCCACCCCGGACGATATGGCGACACGATTTTTGGGGTCAAAACCACAGCCTGGGACGATATAGCGACAATGGGAAAATACATTACAGACCCAGCCTGGGACTGTATAGCGACAATGGGAATTTTGTATTAGCACTCTCTGGGACTGTATAGCGACAAGAGGAATGGAACAGGTAGGGTGACGTCACGGTACTGGACATTGGCAACAATGTAGCAATGTAGTATTGTGACGTCATGCCACCTGTGTTATTTCTATAGACAAACACGAATTAGCTGAGTTCGTGTTTTAGTAGAGTATGTTTTATATATTCATTTTTTTTGTTTTTTTCCCCATAGATTGATGAACATCAATCTATCCTACACAAATGATAAAATCGACTAAACAAATTTTTTAGGGAAGAGAGAATAAATATTTACACAAATTATAAAATCGAATAAAAAAAATTTTTTAGGCAAAGTGAAAATAAATATCTTTTCGAGGCAATGGAGTGGCCCTGAAAAGGGCCGTTGTTTGTTATGTTAACACCATTCCGTTAACACAGAGGTCATCGCATAGGTCTTCTTCCCTTTCTCAAACTTCGTCTAACCTCTGGTCCATAAACCAGAACTCGCTTCAGACAGCCTTGTCTTTCCACATAAGTCCTTCTTTTCCAAATGCTTGTCTCGGTGATCCTAACGATTCTCCATGATGATCTGACATACATGGGTAAGTCCGTACGGAAAAACAACGACGATACGAAAGTAGACAATTCAACATTGGTCCACATCGTTGTGACGAGAACAGGTGAAAGGAATGAAGTGAACCGCTTTTATTTATAGTGAAAGACCGGATCGAAACGGATTGAAATTCTCCACCAATCCCAACACGCGTTACAAAATTCAGTCACTTAGCGGAGTCTGTCTTCCAATCCGAAGAGAGCTACCTGTGACGTCACATTTCCTATATAGGTACCCTAGCGTCTGTGCGCAGTGAATCGATGTGACATTGATTTGTAAAACATGACGGAAACTAAGAAGACAATCAATTGGGGTGCACCGGCTGTGGAGACGAAAAGCGATGGCATAGCAGTGGCTACCAAAGTTAACACTGCGCTACTTCCAGAAGGGGTTGATTTCAACTGGGATTTAGTAGATTGTTTCTCTTCTTCGCAAGAATTTGTTCCGGTACCAGTACCATCGCCATTTTCTCCTTCTTTACCACACGTCGACGATTTTAAACAAAGACAGAAAAAAGAATTGGAGATATTTTTACAGCAGCAGAAAGAGGCAGAACAAGCATTTCTACTTGAACAGCAACAGCGAGAAGAAGAGGCAAGAAGGAAACGACAGGAAGAAGAAGCAGTAGAGAAGAAACAAAGGCTAGAAGAGAAGGAGAACAGTGAACCTCAAACGGCAACGGTACTCTTGGACATTTTGGCCGAGTTAAGAAGTCTGAAACAAATGTATCAGACTTCTTTATTACAACCCAAGAGAAAAAGACCTTCCCAAGCCAAACAGCCTAACCCTGTTACTACACCAGAGATACCACCCCTAGTGATTTCTACTAAATCATTGACAGGAACAAGTTCAGAAGTAGGCCTTGGCCGTGGCAAAGGCTTAAAACAGTTAAAGCGGATTGCTTCTCGTTCCTGAGTTTGTTCTAAGAAAAAAATAACAATCACCCAACGGTCCTTTTCAGGGCCACTCACTTCTTTCGAAAAGAGAGACTATTCATTTTGCCAAAATCAATTAAAACTCAAAATCCCTTGTTTAACCCTATGATGTACTTGTTGTGAGTGCATGAGTGTAGGTCCTTATTATTCTAAACAATCAAAACCAAGAGACACTTACGTTTTTTCAGTCAGGTCTATTCTGGTACAAATTTTTACAATTCAATATCACAACATAACACAACACAACACTTTTAAAAAGTTCATAGACTTCTTCTGTGTCTTTTTTCTTCTTCTTTCACTCTCTCTCTGTTTTCTTATTTTCTTTACTTTCACAAGTTTTTCCTCCTCTTCTTTCTCATATTTTTCTCTTCTTCTTTTCTTTTCTCTCTTCTCTTTCTGAACGTGACGGGGTTCTTCCTTTGCCGAGGGTACCTCTTCTTCTTCAAACTCCTCCTGCTCCTGTTTTTTCTTAGGGCACTCTGAAGACCAATGTCCTTTCTCTTTACAATGATAACAGGTATCTTGACTTTTGTCTCTTCTGACACTGGTCTTGCTTTTATGACGATCTGGACATTCTGTTGCCCAATGCCCTTTGTTCTGGCAGATATAGCAAGTATCTTGACTTTTATCTTGAAAGGAGGGAGAGTAGTCCGTCGGCTTGTCTGAAGAAAACTTTCGTATGACACCTCGCAAAGCTCTAATCAGAAGTTCAATTTGTGTGGGTTCTTCCATCGTGTTGAACGGCTTGAGAGCAAAATGAATACTGAGAGGGAAGGCACCAGCCCTTTATATATACACTGGTCTGACATGGATATATAGGGGTCCATGGCGTTTCAAATGTAGTCATTTGACATTTTGCAATAAAGATGAAACGATCGCATCATTTCGTAAAGAAAGGAGAAGAAAGTAAGAGGCAGAAACGTGATTTATCGCCTCGCACAGTAGCTGAAGTCTTGGCTCAAATTCATGCCAGCGATTTTGAAGATGAGATGAGTGAACCAGAATCTAGACCCAGAGAGTCTACACTCAGTCAAAGTTCATCACCACCAGTAAACCCTGAAAAGTACTACCACATTCGAGAGACGGACAAACGCTCCTCCAGAAAATTTAGAACTACGGCCTACACGTACACGGTGAAGTTTAAAGATTTCAAGTCAGACGTACCGTTGGAGAAAGCAGAGGGGTTCATCGCCGATGTGTGGGATTCTTTGTTAACCACACTGAAACGGCAATGTCAAGCTAAAGAAGATGATCGCTTGAGACTTTCCATTCATCACGACAGTTTGAAGTGCCCCGTTTGGATCGAGTCTAGCAGCCCAGCAGAATTGACACCTTCCAAAGTCATGGACAAGATTCAACTCGTGCAGCAATCCAACGACAAGTTTCACATCACCGATGGAAAAACGACACTGTTCATGACCCACGTGTCTCTTCCCCAAGGGACAAGACAACGCAAAAAGGTGTCCTTGGTAGACAATCTTCGCAGCATCAAGCTCAGCCTCGTTCAAATTAACAACCCTCAAGACCAGATGTGTTTAGCCCGTGCCATCGTCGTAGGACGAACGTACGCCGACAAGAACGACACAGCAGAATGAAAAAGAGTCTGGAAAACTATTCAACGATCGGACCGAGCCAAACAACAAAGAGAAACAGAACTTCTGTTACAGCAAGCGGGACTATCCAAAGACACACCCTGTGGCATTCCTGAAATGCAAAAATTGCAAGACGACTTGGCTCCACGCTACACCTTGAAAGTGCACCCTCAAGAAGTGCGCGGACCTCTGTTGTTTCGAGGCAAAGATTTCAAAGACGGAAAATACATTCACGTCTATCATCACGATGAACATTTCGATGCCATTACCAGTATCACTGCATTCCTGGGATACGGTTATTACTGTGAGAAATGTGACTATGGCTGTACAATCGAGAGCAACAGAAGCATTGTGGATCGAAATGCTCAGGATGTTTAGCCTCTAAGCCCTGTCTGGACGAAGGACAAGAACGAGTGCATTGCCCAGCTTGTCAGCGCACGTTTGTCAGTCCTACCTGTTACCAACAACATCTAAAGACACAAGGTTCACAGCAGAAAAGTGCTTGTCAACTCCTGAGATTGTGCCCTACTTGTGGACAAGGCATACGTACCAATAATGCCAAGTCACACGTCTGTTCAGGAAAGAAGCGATGTCACATTTGTTGCCAAATCGTGGACTTGGAACACCAATGCTACATTCAAAAATACCAATCCAAATATGAAGAAGAAGATAATGACCAAAAGAAAGGCCATTTCATCTTTTTCGATTTTGAATGCATGCAAGAGACTGACATTCACATTCCTAATTTCTGCGTGGCTCACCGAGCGTGTGAGAAGTTTATCCAAGAGCCTATCTTGACTCATTGCCCTCACTGTAGCAAGATTCCTGGAGGACGTGAAAAAATCTTTCGGGGATCGAACACGCTAGCCCATTTCGCCCAATGGATTTTAAACCCTATTGACGAGACGTGGAGTCAAGAAGATATCGAACTTTACGGAGATTGTCATCGCTACAGTTATGGCTCACAATTTCTCGGGATACGATGGACAGTTTCTTTTGAGATACCATACGGAACAAAGTACCGAACGTCCGAAAGTGACTTTGAATGGAGCCAAAATCATTTCCATGCAAGTGGGACAAGTGCAGTTTAAAGAATCGATGAGTTACTTGGACATGCCTTTGAGCCACATGCCTAAAACGTTTGGAATGACAGAAATGGCCAAAGGCTATTTTCCACATTTTTTCAATACCGAAGCCAATCAACACACCGTTCTACCTCATTTGCCCGAGGCTCACTACTACGACCCTGACAACATCCGTACCGAACAACGAGAAGCTTTCCACGCTTGGTACCAGACTCACGTCTCGGACCCTTTCGACTTTCAGAAAGAAATGTTAAAATATTGTCGTTCCAACGTGGACATTTTACGGCGTTGCTGTGGAAAATTTCGAGAACTGTTCATGGAACACTGAGGGATCGATCCTTTGAAAGAAGCCTGCACCATTGCCAAAGCGTGTTCCTTAGTGTACCAACAACGATTTATGCCCGAAAACACCCTAGCTGTCATCAGTCCTCAAACAACCAATTTTGTCAAACGTCAATACTCGGTCAAAGCCCTACGCTAGTTACATTCCTTGTGTGACAAGAAAGACAAATGGATCCAACATGCCCGCAACGGAGGAGGCGAAAAGACTATTGGAAGGTATTCGGTAGATGGCTGAGACTTAGAAAAACCCCAGATTGTGTACGAGTTTAACGGGTGCTTATTTCACTGATGTCCTATCTGCTACCCTCAACGTAATACTAAAAATCAGTTTTTACAACGGACCATGGAAGACTTGTACCAGGCCACATGTCAGCGACGCTTGAAGTTAGAAGAGCAAGGATACCAAGTGGTAGAAATGTGGGAACACGAGTACGATCAGCGATTGAAAACCGATCCCGAGTTTAAGCGCATCGTGGAAAGTTACAAGCTGGTAGACCCACTGAACCCAAGGGATAGTTTGTACGGAGGACGGACGAATGCCACCTGTTTGCTGTACCAAGTCGACGAGGAGGAAGGAGAGGAAATCAAATGCTTGGACGTGTGTTCTCTGTATCCGTACGTGTGCAAATATTGTCACTTTCCCGCAGAGCACCCACAATTGCTGACGGAATACATTGACGTGGACAATATTCGACAATACGAAGGATTGATCAAGTGTAAAGTCTTGCCTCCCACGTACTTGTACCATCCCGTTTTACCTTACCATTGCCAAGGAAAACTGATGTTTCTCTTGTGCTGAAACGTGCAACCAAGACCGACCTTGTCAGCACACTCAGGAAGTACGCGCCTTGACAGGAACGTGGGTCAGTGTGGAATTCTTTAACTGGACTTGGGATACCAACTGTTAGAAGTGTACGAAATTTACCACTTTCCCAAGACACAAAAATACCACAAGGGCAACGAGACTCAAAAAGGCATTTTTGCAGACACGTGAATGCCTTTTTGAAACTGAAACAAGAAGCTAGCGCTATCCTTCCTGGTGCCACACTCCCGAAGACCAAAAACACATCGAGAAAAGCGAAGGAAGGGGATCGTTTGCCAAAGTGATGTTAAATTGCTTGTGGGGTAAAATGGCACAACGACCGTGTTTACCCAAGACGGAGTATTTGACAGAACCTTCCCGCTACTTTCAGATGATTTACGACAAATCCAAATACATGAAACACGTGGACGTCGTTCGTGAGGACTTGATCTTAGTCAATTACGAAGAAGAACTGGACTTTGTAGAAGCCGACGAATTTGGAAATGTCATCATTGCGGCTTACGTGACAGCACTTACTCGTTTAAAACTGTACGAAGCTATAGAACTATTAGGAGATCGTGTGCTGTATTTTGACACGGACAGTTGCAACTACATCGATCGCCTGGGTCAACCTCACCCTGACATCGAAGGAGACCGTTTAGGAGCCTGGACGGACGAGCATCCCGACGACAAGATTCTAAGTTTTGCAAGTGGCGGTCCCAAAAATTACTGCTACGAATACCGTGACCCACAAGGAGAAGTGTACACGGAGTGCAAAGTGAAAGGATTGACTCTCAATTATCGCACCAGTCAACTGGTAAACTTTGGCGTCTTGAAAGAAGCCTTGCAGACTGGACAGGATGGAAATTTTAAAGTGACCACCCACGAACCGCACAAGATTGTAGGTTTACCCACACACCAAATCGTTAGCCGACCCTTGGAAAAAGTCTATCAAATCGTGTACCAGAAGCGAGTACGGCTTCCCAATCACTTTACTTTACCGTACGGTCACACTGATATTGGCGAGCATATAGAAAAGGACAACATTCAAGACTGATAGTTCATTGTCACTACAAACGCCAAGCGAGAAAAAATGAATCCTTTCAAACAGGAAGTATCAAGCAAGAGCAAACTCGAGTACGATGCTGTGCCCTGCGATGGCAGGGATGCCGTACGCTATGACATTAGCGATTCAGTACCACACCATCATGGGAACTTTGCTATAAATACTACTACTACCATACCTACCATGGAAAGTGATGCTGTGCGTGTCAAACCTGATGGATGTGAAAGCAATGCCACTCGTTATCGCACACCTTTTCACTTTACTGGTTTTCATGGTGGATGTCATCCTAATGAAACCATGCGGCTACCACCCTACGGATGTCATGTAAAACTGAGCAGACTTCTACATATTTAACCGTACCCTCATCGAAATGAACCTGTGAAAGACGAATATTTGTTCCCTGTGCGTTTGCCAGAATACTGTGACTATGAAAGTCGATTCCAAACCTTTCGAGGAAAATGGCCAAAATATCTGGGAGTACCTACCCCCGAAGAATTAGTTAGAGCTGGATTTATCTACTTGGGCGAAGGGGATAAAGTCAAGTGCTTCAGTTGTGGTGTGTCACTTCACGAGTGGGAGAAGAAAGATTGCGCTTACCTGGAACATGCTCGATGGTCTCCATATTGTCACTACCTACCTTTAGTGGGACCTCGTCATTGAATTGGGCCTACCATGTCGTGTAAGAAACCAGCTACAGGATTAGGAGTCAAACGTTGGACAACCCCTAGACAAGTATTTAAACCGCATCTAAAAAATAATCTTCAAACATTACCAAACGAATTGCAAGAGAAGATCTACAAGGACATTTGGCAGGCGCTTGCCAGAGCCAAATCTCAATTAGTGACTGTAAACCTTTTGTGTCGAGAAATTCACAAGAGGAAATTGACCAAAGTCAACAAACAAGTCCGATTTCTCTGGATCAAGGGTGCGTTCGTTCTACTATTTCGCTTTACACCATTTACATTTGAAGATTTTATTGACATTCTTGACCGTTTCTTGGAATGGCTGTGGTCAGAAATTACTCACTACGTTCATTACATTAGCTCTAGGAGAATTGTTTGACTGACATGGTTATGGATACTTTACAAGAGAACATTCGTGGTTTGCCTGTGGAATTGAGAGAACGCATTTACCGCGAGTTCGTCAAGATACAAGTGAAACGCAAAGAACCATTGCATCCGTTACGTCACCGATGTTGGAACCACTGGTACCTAAATGCTATAAGAGGACTGATTCTGATGAAAGTGATCCAGTGGTCAGACATTGATGAATCGCATGAAATTCATAAATTTTTGGATACAACTCAATCAACTTACAAGGTGATATTAGGACACCGAATTCCAACGGACGAGTTAGAGGATTACACCAAATCTTTAAAAGAACAATTCTTTCCAATTCGAGAGGAAACTTCTGTGCGACGTGTGATGTGTGAGTTAGTGACTAAACTTTTTTGGTACGGTACTAAAATAAAATCGAGGCTATTCAAAAAGTACACTTATTTCTTGTCACCAAAGAGGGTATAAAAACGGACTACCATGCCACGACCTTTATCATTCGTGATACAACAGATTCCGTGGAAAGAAATCAGTGACACTATTGAAACGGTAGAGGATTACGATCGCCTATTAGAGAACTGTGTCCATTGAATTGGGGTCGACGTGTAGTGTGTGTCTTAGTGACTTGCTTTCTGGGATTTCGTTGACCAGTCGATTCCTTGTGGACTCTTTACGAACAGTACCTACCACTCCAAAAAACATGAAAATGGTCCCTTTAAATGTACACGAGAGACTCATTCTACTCAAAGCTTTGCGCTTTCATCTTGATACTTCTCGACCTCTACGGGAAAACAAGATTCGTCAACTTTTAGGCACTGAAGATGTGTACGACGACGTGTGTGTAGTTTGTGACTTAAACCCTCACTGGAAAGATGTACGTGACTGGAAAAGTTGGGAGTTTGAGGCATTGACAAAAGAAGTGGCACACTATGCCAAAGATTTGTAATCCTAAAAAATTAAAACGTTCCGTGAAAAAAGTAACTTTTAAACCAGTGTTAGTGACAGTGCCAGAAGAAGGAGAAGAAGAAGTCGTGACCGAGGAAAACCACTCTCTTCAAGACAGGACCGTGATCGAAATCCCTGAAAGGCCATTCCGGGAGGATTCTTGTGTGATTGTGCCAAGGAGTGTAGAGACTCTCAGAACATTACACAGTACCCCGAAGATTTCACCTCTTGGTCATCACAAATGTTGTACAGAGACTTGTTTATATTCCACTATGATCGTTTTGATGTGTCTTTTATTCATGTACTTAGCCATTTGGCTTTTATGTATTTTTGTCTTTCGTGTTGTTCACAATTAAAGATGACAATAAACGTGTCCTGAAAAAAGTATAAAAACTCTTGCCTTGTCTGTCTTCGTGTCAAAAGTGACATTTCTTACACCACTATGGCTACCTCTACTGTCTCTGCTCCCTCTTCCTCCACTTTCAAAGTCATTGATGAACACGTAGATCGGACTAGTTGGGAGGCCTTGTATCTTCGCCATCCCTTTAACATGCTCATTGCCGGACCTAGCGGTTCAGGCAAAACCGAATTTGTCAAACGTTTGATTGAACATAAACATCATTTGATCGATCGTCCCCCTCAACGCATCGTGTGGTGTTACAAAGAGTGACGATCTGCGTACAGCCTTCTGCGCGAAAGTCAAGGCGATTCCATCGTCTTTGTGGAAGGCATTCCTGGCGAGGACGACGGGATCGTGTTATTTTTGACGACATGTTAGGAGAAGACGAAGAAGAAATTAAACTCTGGTTTACGCGCAAAGGGCATCATCGTAATGCCAGTGTCATTTACATCACCCAAAATTTGTTTCAACAAAGTAAAGCCCATCGTACCATCAGTCTCAATGCTCATTACGTGGTGTTGTTTAAAATCCCTAGAGATAAATCGCAAGTACAAGTCTTAGCCAAACAGTTAGGGACGCCTTGGCTGACAAATGCGTACGACGATGCCACTCAAACCCCACACGCTTATTTACTCGTGGATTTAAAACCCGCCACTCCCGATTATTTGCGATTTTGTACCCATCTGTTTCACCACTGGTGCCAAGACGGAGGGCCTGTCGTGTACACGTCACCTTCGTCGACTTAATCACAATCACCAATAAAAGTCTATAAAAACCTCGGTCACTTTGACTCTGTCTCACACATCGTCAACATGACATCACTTCAGTCTCATCTTCGCATTAAATTGATTCGTACCTTATACGGATCAGTCGCGAAAAAAATCCACAAATACGTGCTCGTGTCTTAGAAGCTAGTCTCAAAGAAGTCTTACGATGGTTTACGGTGACAGCACGTCAATTACTGCAAGGCATCATTCAGATTCCACATCAAACCAAATGTTTTTATGAGAGAAACAAAGGCGCCTTGACGCAACTAGCCGATCCTCGCAACGACACTCAAACCAAAAAGCAAATCATTTTGAAACCTGGAGGTAGCGGTTCTCTAGGAGGTGTCATCATTCTTTCCCTCTTAAAATGAGATTCTAATGCTCCCAAAGTCGTCCCCAAGAAAAATGTCACGCCCAAATGTGCCCAGAAGAAAAAGAAAAAGAGCAACGGTGTCAAGACCAGGTCACAGCCTCAGAAAAAGAAAAGAAAAGTCCACAGAAAACAGCTTCTACTCGCAAGAGAGTGTCTCCAAAAAGTTCTCCTCCAGCGGTGACACCCTCTTCCTCTTTAGCGGCTGTGGCCGCTGATCACAAAGTACCTGCCCCCAAAATTAAAGTCCAAGAGAGAACGGGTGTGTTACAGAGTTTACTGGATTTGTCCAAGCAAGAACTGTCCCGATTTAGTCCGTTGCGAACTCCTCCACGACGTGTGTTGCCTGTCATCAAGTTGATACGACGTAAAGACAATCAGTGGCGACGCATTCCAGTATAAAAAAGACCCGAGGCAAACAATACGGATCAGTGTTTTTGTGCTGCTGCACGCCCAAAGATGTCCCCTCCAAGAAGTGTACACTGTTACCATCGTCGTTCTTCTTCGATCCAAAAAGGAAAAGGAAAACGAAAAAGACAGTCACGTCATCCTAAAAAGCGCTTAATCAAACATCGACGACACCCTCTGAAAATACACACTCGTCCAAAGAAAAAGAGAAGCCACCAAAAGGGGTGTTTCTTTGGCCCTTTCCTTGAATTCGATAAGATAGCCGATGATTTTGTCAAAAGGGTAAAGGACCGGCTCCAAGAAAAATAAGATAAAAAGACGCATGTTGAGCCATGGATGTCAGTGTATTTTTTTGTGCACCAAAAGATGTTCCCTCATCGTCGTTCTCCTGCCCAGAAAGGAAAAAGAAAACTACAGTCTCGTGAAGCGAAAAAACGCTTAGCCAAACATCGATGTCACCCCCAGAAAAGACACACTCGTCCAAAGAAAAAGAGGAGCCGCCAAAGAGGAGGATTCTTTGGCGATTTTGGAAAGCACATCTTCACCTTTATGACGAAGCAATAGTCCCCCAAAAAAGGATAAAAGACCGTGTGACAAGTCATCGACGTTAGTGTATTTTTGGCGTGTGTCCCGGAATCATCAAACAAAGATGTCACCCAAAAAAGACATCCTTTTCTATTCCCAAAGGAAAGAAAAGGAAAGGACTGCCTCCTCGTTTAGTCAAACATTGGGACATGTTGTCTGTCCTGTCCAAAGCTTCTCCACCCATGCGAGAACAACTCATTCAAACTACCTCCAAAGATGTCATCGATACGGTGAGCGAATTTTGTCTGAATGTCTTGAAAGGCACAATACCTTTGACTAAACATCAGAAAAATTGCTTAGCCAAACATCGACACATTCTTCGCCAAATGGTCCAAAAGAAAATACCCATTCGTCAAAAGAAAAAGATGTTGGTGCAACGCGGAGGATTTTTACCCCTGTTAGGACTTATTACCAATGTAGCGAAACCTATACTGAGTGCAATGGGACATATTATACCTGCCCTAATTCCAAGATAAAAGACTGAGAAGATAAAAGGGACCTCTGAAATCAAAAGATCTCAGACGTGATCTTTGAAATCTGATGGAAGGACGAAAACTAGCTTTAGTCCCTTACTAACGATGGATGGAATGCCATCGCTGGCAAGAACAACGAACCCCACATTTACCTCCCAATCCTCATTTGACCGAGATGTCCCAGTTACAACATGAATTGCAATCGTTGATGTATCGCAGCGATTTGTCGGAAACGGAAAAATCGCAACGGTACGGTCAGTTGTTGCAACGACTGAAACTCTTTCACCAAAAAGCTTTAGACGAAACAGCTCAACCCACTCTGAAACATTTTAAGGCCTTGATGAAAAGTCCATCACCACCACTACCACCTCCAATTGTCAAGACAGAAAGTCCACTACCACTAGTCCCAGTGATCAAGACAGAAAAAGAAGAAGAGTTTCAAACTCCACCAGAAAAAGTACGCAAGTTCACAACACCACCTACATCCAGAATTGGTTGGATTAAAAGGATGATGGCTACTCCTTCTTCCTTAGAAGAGAAAACGAAAGCCAAAACAGAAGTGAAACAAGAACTGATTACCCCTGTTCAAACACTGTCCTCCTCCTCAACACCTATTGCTCGTCGGACACGCAAAGCATTACAAACCAAGAAAATACCACAGAAAGACAAGAGTATCATCAGTGAAGATTGGATCACTTATTAAAAAATGGAGAAGGTGTTAGCCAGCATTTACTACGATCCAGCCCATCCCGCAGGTTACGGAGGGGTTCAGAAATTGTATCGTGCTGCCAAAACTCGACTGAAAAGTATCCGTTTACCTCATGTGCAACGCTGGTTACAAGAACAAGCCACATGCACCTTACACAAACCCATTCGGAGAAAATTTTCCAGAAGTCGCACCCAAGTAGAGGGTATCGATCGCCAATGGCAAGCCGATTTAGCCGATGTCTCTCATTTGGCCACCTACAATCGTGGCTACAAATATTTGTTTTGTGTCATCGACGTCTTTTCCAAATTTGCTTGGGTCGTACCATTGACTTCCAAATCGAGCAGTGAGATAGTGCGAGCCCTGCAACTGGTGTTGAAACAAAGCGGGCGTCACCCTCTTCGATGGCAAACTGACAAAGGCACCGAATTTCTGAACCAAGCTTTCCAAAAAGAATTGAAGAAACGTGACACTCATTTTTTCACCACCGAGAATCCCGAAACCAAAGCTAGCATCGTGGAACGTTTTCAACGCACCTTGAAAGAACGCATGTGGAAATATTCTACGCATCAACACACTCTCAAGTACATCGACGTCTTGCCACACCTCGTCCAATCGTACAACCAATCTTACCATCGGAGCATTGGGCGTGCCCCCCTAAGAAGTGACTCCCGACAACGAAGTGACCGTCTTCGAGCGCCTGTTTAGTACGTCCCCGACAGTGCCTGTCCCCAAGAAAGGTGGAGTGTTGGCATCAGGAGATTGGGTACGCATTGGCAAAACCAAACGCACTTTCGACAAAGGTTACTTACCCAACTGGACCACTGAATTGTTTCGTGTCACCGAACGTGTGCGTGGCCGTCATCCTCCCGTCTATAAATTAGAAGACATGAACGGAGAAGTGTTAAAAAGAACGTTTTACTTGCCCGAGTTACAAAGTGTGACCAAAAAAGAAGACGACGTGTTCGAGATCGAAAGCATTCTCGATCGAAGAACCCGAAAAGTAGGAAAGAATCGTGTCAAAGAAGTCAAAGTACGTTAGAAGGGATATCCTCCCAGTTTTGACTCTTGGATCGCCGTTTTGCAACTCATCGACTATAAAAAGAAGTTAACATCATGTTCTTCAACACAGCCTCAGCTACTACAGTGACCACTCCTTCCCCCAGTTCTTCTCTGCAAGATCTACAAAAGCAACCCTTGTGGGTGTGGTGTGGAGAACGTGTGCCTGAAACGCAAATCGTCTTTTTCTGCCAAATCTTTCTGGTGTATTGTGTCATCGGTGCTGCCATTGCCAATTTGAGTTTTCAACAAGGAGACAAACAATTGTGGACCATTTTACTGAGCAGTTGCATTGGTTACCTTCTTCCCAATCCGTCTCTGAAATATTTCTCTAACGGAAACAACAACAACGGGAGTCTTGTGTCCAACGTTAGTTTCAACAGTCACCCTAATCATCCCCTTTTAGACACTCCTCTGACTTCCAGTGACTCCTCGGACACTAGAACTCTGGAATTATGAACAACCAATTTTACTTAACGTTACCCAGTGACAGTTCCATGGAGGTGTTTCCCAATAACACTTTGTGCTGTTTCTCGGCCAGATTACCTCAAGCCATCCAATTGGATCATGAAGCCCATTGGGAAGTGGCTTTGGTGGAAATGATTCACCCTACACAAATCAAAAACATCGTCGAGAATGAAAACACTTTGACGGTAGAAGTTTATGGCGAACAAGTGCAACAAGCCATGGATGAACGCGCTAGTGTAGCTGACTTTATGAAATCACAAGACACCAAAACTAAACGAACCACTTATCGGTTGAAAATTCCTATTATTCTAGTGGTCAACATTTAGTGAACACCATTGCTGAGAGGTTCAATTTCATGTTTGGTAAAGCCTTGGAGAAAGCCAGAAGAAGTGTCACGATCGAGTACAAAAAAATAGCTCGTCGCCCAATGATGAAATTTTCAGAGGACACACCTCCGTACCGTTACTGCGTGTCATTCCTTTCAAAGTGGATTCTGCCAAGGCTGCCGACGAGGAAGGTGGAAACACCTATCACGTTCACCGCGAATTTGTACATTCTCACTATTTGCCCGTCAGTAAGTCTTATTTCGACACTCTCAACATCACTATAAAAGGAGATCTGGGACAAAATATTCTATTCACCAAAGGGAAAGTCACAGTAAAACTCCATTTTCGAAAACGATTACTCTAACTTTTTCTCAGTCATGTATCCTGTGTACCAAGGAGTCGCTCGACGGCGAGGACATGGTTTAGGTGATATGCTCAAATCGGCCTTTCGTACAGTGGTTCCCATTTTGAAACCGATGGTGACACGGGGATTGCACGCCTTAAAAGATGCCGCGTTGACGCAAGGTAAAGAATTTCTCCAAAATGTCATCATTGACAAACAAAACCCCAAAGAAGCTTTCTTGAGAGCAGGCAAAAATGTCTTGCTTCAAACGGGCAAAGACCTTTTGCGTCGGTGAGAAATTCCTATAAATGCCCTGGGCAATGCCGAGTCAGGCATTCCTGCTTCCCTGACGCCACAGTAAGGACAAAGCAGAAAAAGATGACGAAAACACCCCTTCAGAGGACCTCACACCCCTAGAGCTAGAAAGTCTAAGAAAAGAAAAACCGTCCGAGAGTTAGACGTTTTTGATTATTAAAAAAAGAAAATGATGCACTGAGAGTCTTGTGCTTGTTCCAAGTCAGAACTGGATCTGTTTGCCATGCCACCCACCATGATGACGATGCAAGAATCCCAATGGGTCGAATTTCATCCCATCTCCTCTTTGACGGATTCAGCTCCCATCGAGTTTGAAATCAAAGGACAGCTGGAAGATTATCTCGATCTGAATAGCAGTTACTTGTACCTGAAACTGAAAGTGATCAAAATGGACAACACCAATCCGGGAGCCGATGCCAGAGTAGCTCCCGTCAACAATTTCATGCATTCCTTGTTCAGCGAAGTGGATTTGTACTTGAATAACAAACTGGTCAGCAGCAGTATGGATACTTACCCTTACCGAGCGTACCTAGAAATCTCTTGACGTACGGAAAAGAGGCCAAGAACACTCATCTGGATGCTTGCGTGGTATGGAAACCTGACACCGCAGGTGAAGACACGTTTAACGACACAGCCCAGACAGCCGATGACAATCCTCACAATGTGGGTTTTAACAACCGTCGAAGGAAAATCCTGCAAGGTCGTAATTTAGAACTCATGGATCGTTTGCATTTGGACATGTGGTTGCAAGACAAGTATTTGCTGAACGGAGTGAATATTCGCCTGAGACTCAATCGCAGCAGTGTCGCTTTCCATTTGATGGCTCATGCCAACGAGTACAAAACCATCATCCAAGAAGCCAGACTTTACGTGCGTCGTGTAGAAATGTTACCTAAAGCGGGAAACGACATCAGTCAAACATTGAGCAGATCGACCGCCAAGTATCCGATACGACGTGTAGAAGTGAAAACATTCACCATTGCTGCTGGACTCCGATCCAAGATCAAAGATCATCTGTTTCAAAGGCAGTTACCCAAACGTTTAATCGTTGGTATCGTCAGTAATGCAGACCTCAACGGAGCCCACGATCAAAATCCTTTCCAGTTTAAGCACTACAGAGTGTCCAAGATCGAAGTCAGTCGCGATGGCAAGACTTTGTGTACCAGACCCTTCGAACCTAATTTTGCCCAGAAGAATTACTTGAGATCGTACTTGTCCCTGTACGAAGCTACGGGGCAACTAGGAACCAACGCCAGTCACGGTATTTCGTACGAAGATTATGTCGGAGGTTACACTTTGTGGGCCTTTGATTTCACTCCAGACCAAGGCAGCGACGAGGGACATTTCCACCCTATAAAATCGGGTCAACTGCGTGTGGAACTTCAGTTTGCAAAAGCTCTCACTGAGACAGTCAACGTCATCCTGTATGCTGAATTCGATAATACCATAGAAATCAACAGTTTGAGAGAAATCATTCTAGACTATTAAACACAATGGAAGACTCCTATCCCTCTTTAAACAGTGGAGAATCTTTGAACATGGAATGGGAGGATAGCGTGAAAACAGAACCCCAAGACCAAGACAAAGAGGACGAGGTAGTAGTCAAGTCCAGATGGCCAGAACAAGAACATTTAGTGTCCTGTTTTGCCAAACACCTGGCGAATACAATTACGGAACTGAGTATGAAAGATTGTTATGAATGTCAAAACGATCATCCCAGTCAAATTCAACACGATAAATGTATGATGATGAGTCAAGAAGAAAAATTGGACGAGTATCTGGGCGACGCTTGGAGTCTCATCTCAGAAGAAGCAGTGTTGTATGAGTGGTATAAAGGCTTGCGTGGTCTTTCCTGCCCCCCAGTGTCTACTCTAGAGGTCTATCGCGTCGAATCTCTCTTAGCCCAGAGTGCGGAGACAAGGCGAAGAAACGGCTACTTGACAGATTGTTTCAGACAAAAAGTCAGAATTGAATTGATGACTTATCATTACCTGTGAAAAAAAAAACAACACAGCAAAAAATGGATACCTGGGAACTTTATTACCTTTTGAACAATAGTTCGTATACTGCTTCTTGGAATCTTGTCGTGTGCGCTAAAGATGAACTACCTCATCGCAAACCTCAAGACCATCAAGCTTATGTCATCAACACGTACGAAAGTCATCTTCCAGGAACTCACTGGGTCGCCGTCTACTTCCCTCAAGAGGGTTGTGTGGAATATTTTGATTCGTATGGATTACCCCCTTTGGAAGACGATATCATTGACTTTATGAGAAGAAATGCGCAGACGACACGATACAATAATATGAAATTACAAGGCACAGATTCCATGGTGTGTGGACAATATTGTGTGTGTTTTCTTCATCAACGCAGTCTTGGATATCCTTTAGAACTTTTAGTGACTTATTTTGATCGTCACTCTTCTAGAAACGATGAGAAAGTAGATCGATGGTTTTGTGACCATTATGGCTATCTTTTGTCTTTAGCTAGGAAACGTAGTGTACATCAATGGCCTCATGACTTCCATCAATGGAAATCTCACATGATTTCACAACGTTGTCAACCTTGTCAAAAATAATTTGTTTGATGTTACTTGTTACTTGTTACTTGTTAGTTAATAAAAAATGTTGTGTTTTGAAAGAAAAAAAAAAAATGTGTGTGTGGTTTGTTTTCAAAAAACACTGTGAGTATATGCTCTTTGACTTTCTCTCTATCCCTCACCATGACATTCACTATCATAGCGTTCCGACACTAAAACTGAGTAGGGATGTTTTCTATCGCGTCCGCGTTTGAACCATATAACGCGGGTTGGTCTCCAGTCTTAAAACTCAACGATTGCTTTACCAATTGAATGAGTGGCTCACACAACATTGGTATAAGGAAGTCCATTAGAATAACTGGACTAGATGTGACATTAAACCCGACCTCGCCGTTAGGTCGGGGCGCATGGTTGCGGGTCTTGGTGTTCCCTGTGTGGCTGTCCCTGGGGCTTTCGGACCGTTTCTGCGCTGCCTCCTTTCCGGGTCTCTTTCCGCCTTGGCCTCGTTACGGACATGTCGGCTTGCTGGGTATACGGACTGAAAACAAACTAGGGGGTTATGATGGCACCATACTCATAACCCCCAGGAGGACGTGAGGGCACAATACTCACACCTCGAAGGGCCCAGCCTAGGGCTCTGACAGGCAGTGGTGGCACCATACCCACACCTCCGAGGGCCCAGCCTAGGGCTATAACCAGTCGCGAAGCACATTGTGCATATGCGACTATAATCCAGTCAGTCAGTCAGTCTGACCATCCACTGTTGACTCGTCAACCTATGAAAATGCCTTCCAGACTAGCCCAGCTGAACGAAGCTTACGTCTGTTTACATCGTGTCAGGCTAAACCTGATACCTAAGCCTGAAGAGATAGAGAATGTCAGGATGTTAGCTATAGCCCAAGACCTAATAGAAGAGGTCTTCAGAGAGGAAATTAAGAAAGAGCAAGAAGAATGGACTGATAAGTACAGACTTCAGAAGAAGCAGAGAGAAGAACAACAAAACTTTTCCATGATTTACATTTATTTAATTTAATTAAACAAAGGTAGTTGATTGTACTAGTTTAAAAACTTTTCCATGATTTACATTAATTTAATTTAAGTAAAGAAAGGTAGTTGATCGTACTAGTTTAAACACCATTCAATCAATAAAATATGCCCTTGCTTTAAACGACAATAAAGTTTAACATAAATGACCATATATCAATACCAATCTATCAACATTTTAACCCAATAAAGTTATCCCTACACATACCCCGTCAGAGTAAAATCGAATAATTACACCGTTTTAATCCCTAGCATGCATTTTACAATTACAAATAAAATTACAATTACAATCATACTTATCATTTCACTACTCACAAAAGTCTTATTAAATGACGATAACATTGCCTAGTTTAACACCGTTTAACCAATAAAATAGGACCTAGCCTTAAACGACAATAATTTTTAATACATTCTTATAAATTCTGTACATCTATGACATGAAAAAGGATTGAAATCTCCAAAGTCCAACAACCAATCAAATTATTCTAACCACATAGGACTGTAACATTATACAGCACTCAGTGCTGAAGTAGGCTTAACTCGCTAGCCAACCGTATATGCCCATTAATGAATCATTCTATTACTGACATTCTATTACTGACATATCACTCACTACTAGACCACTGTATGAATTCAGCTATATCGAAGTATACGGTATGGAATTTCAGGTTTCCCACACTAAAGTACTTGTCGTAGAACAGCGCTAAGGGCGTACAAAAACAACCTTATAGAGGTGATATTGGCCAAAAGATTAGGGAATATATACGGTCAAATCTGAACGATAAATAAACTATACATTAAGCTACACTAAGTTACTAACATCAATAACACACTGACGCACACTAATAGACAGAACAAACACCATGACTGAACAGCATCATGATAAGGAAGGATAAACAGCAACGAAGAAAAGAAACAGCAT